>MU227615.1:2563088-2576259 GCA_018584345.1 Thuja plicata | reverse complement strand
TTTTAAACGTACAAAGCATCACATAAAGATATGAGGCGTAACATAAAACTATGAAGCTTTATATAAATATATGCGGGTTTGCATAAAGATAAGGAGCCTTGCATGAGTATATGGACATATGAAGAACCCAATGAGAACAACATCCCTTGTTGTTGCTTACAAACCATGTCCTCATTTTTGTTGAAAAACATGAAACCCTTCTTTGATCACCTTAATTTTAGCTTCTTGTAAGTTTGTTGGCTTACATGAAGTTAGATTTGTGTCTCAATTTAATTGAGAAGCTCACATGATTTATCCATTCATTTAATTCAAAGAGGTAAAGGCTTTGACTTGGAGCTACAAATCATAAATGCCACAAATAGAGGACCTCGTCTGCATTTAAACATTCAACAATAGCACCCTAACGAGGTTTGAACATTGATGCAAGAAAAACAACATCACAACTTAACCACCACAACATTCCAATATTGACAAAGATCTAGTAAATTAAACCAAAAAGAATTTGATTTATTTTAGTGAAGGAATGATTTGATGATTTATTTTTGTTATGATTCATATTTAGAAATTACCTTGTTTGATTTAAGTTATTGAACTATCTTTTGTAGGTGGAATAACCTTTAGTTTATATAATTCTTAATAGATATTAGTCTTAATCCTCTTGTGAAGTTTGCCTTAGTAATCTTAGAATATTATTAATTAGTTGTGATCATATTTATATTATATTCTTTATTTTGCTACATCTTTTAATTATAATCTCAGTGTAATCCTTTAGTTCTTTGTAAAATTATTCATAATATAGAACCTTTATTTTAAATCAGATTGAATGCTTCTAAATTAACTTAATTCCAAATTATAATCTAAAAGTTAAACTTGAGAATTATATTCGAAACCCATACTCAGAGAGAGAGATTTTTAAACTCACATTGGTCAAGGATTGACATGCTTGAGGTGTTAGTCTTGCCCTAAATCCTTACATTCCTAGAGTCATAGCAACAATGCCAATTATAAAATTGAATTGTTAGTTTAATGAGAACAAGTGCTAAAATACCAATTATAAAAAGGAAATCCTTAGTTTCTAATTGGACGAATACCTTTAATTTTCACGTGCTATCTTCCTCGTTGTAACATTGTAGAGGAAATGTGATATGTTGTGATTATTGCTGCACAAACAAGTAAATGAGCCCAACACATTATCTTTGAAATACCTCATCAAATTTAAACTAAGTTGTATGCTCTTTATCTTATGATTTGGATTGACTTCAATTAATGGGCTGTCTCTTTATACATGACGTCAAGGCCTACAATACATGACAATAAATGGTAGCACATGGAATTATGTTAGATGACGTTATTTAAATACAAAGGTTTTCAACTAAGCTTATGCATCTTTCCAATGGTGGATACACATGGCACATAAGGATAAGCTCACCACATAGAAACGCATCTTCTCACGATTGGTAGGACATAGACATGGGTACAAACTAAGCTTTATGGACTATTTATGTTAAGGGGGCATACACACTAATACATTTGGTGTTGTTTTTTATGGCCACTTCTGACGGAGGATATATTTATATGTGAAATTGAGTTTTTTTTTTTGTAATTCTTTCCGGCGAAGTCGGAATTCCGACTGCCCTTAAGTAGACCGTTGAAATTGCGACTTTTGCGGGCTATACATGAAAAAAATAAATTTGAAAACCAAATCATTTTGATGTTAAGTCTGTCGCGGGAGCAAAGGAGCGCGAAGTCGGGTTTTCATTTTGATGTTAAGTTCGTTCGTCGCGGGAGCAAAGGAGCGCGAAATCATTCAAAGCCAAATGGAGGTAGGGTTTTTTATTAAAATTTGCTAAGCATTCCTTTCTTTGCATTTGCAGCCTTAGTTATGGATAATGTAATATTTTGCTAATGAAATTTAGTTCTGGATGCGCACCATTGGGGAACCCTAACTGTAGCAGATAGATAATGGCAACATTTAGATCTCTCTTTTGCTTTACTTTCTCTCTGCTAAAGTATATTCCTAGTTGTTAATCCCATAACGCTATAAACACCGAATGAATCAGTTTCTTCATCTCTGAACACCACATCTTCTTCTTTCAAATTGCTGAGATCAAACTATAATTAAATACTCCACGTATTAAAATGTTGTTGTATACGCAGAAGACGCCGCAAAGAGGAAAATGAATTGTTTTCTTTAGGATTAGCTTTGTCTTAGCGTTCGGACCAACATTTTCCTACCTTGGCCTTTGAATAAGGTTTTAGCTTGCTCCTTCTAAATGCTCCTACTATTTTACTTGGTCTAAATGCTTCTGCTAAGTTAGTTACCTAGTCAATAATCATGAACTCCCTTACATAACACCTGGATTTAGTTTGGCGAAAAAACCATACTTGCTTTCCATTTTCAATCAAACAACTTGCTAAATTTACATGTCCAAAATGGACCGAATTTTGCTTAATAAAAATAATCCAGAAAGAAGAGTGGTTATGTATTGAAATTTAGTTTAGTGCTACAGTTGTTTCATATTCCTCTGTGGATGGATTTTATCATTTTAAAGATTTTTTTTTAACATTTACAGATTAGATCTAGCTAATATTTTTACATGGGAATTCAATCATTTCTTTTATACTTTTATATTTTGATCATGGAGCTTGATCTGGAAAACGTTTTGTTAAATCTAAAGAAGATATTGGCTTACAATTCTTTTATGTTGATACTATTTAACTATAGTTTAATAATTGATACATAAAGATTCATTTGCAACTAGTCAGTTGAGATCTAATGTAGCTAATATTTTTATATGCGAATTTAATCATTTCATTTATAGCATGGTTATGGAGCTTGACACTTAAAAAAAGAGTTTTATGTTATTTCTCATGGTTGTTTGCGAAAAAATCTGCACACATTATAGCACATAATTGATTTATTGTAAAGGTTTTAGAAACTTTCAAGCAAGAAAAATAGGGATAATTCGACAACCCCTACCTTCAAGCTCGAGCATTCCACAACTAATTGGTTGGGACGATAGAAAAATGGATAAATCAATAGGAAAGTTGATGTCTCACATGATTTTCTTTTTTATTATGATGGTGCTCATGTTATATCTTGTTTGGGATTCTATTCTCAGCCCCAACGGATATGAGCTAGTTGCGCCTCAAATCACCATTAATTTACATAAACAATCACTACAAACCCTAACTATAATAAAAAAAACCCTCCACCACTCCCGCCGAGGGATTTTGTGAAGAATTTGAAAAGAGTTGATAATGAAGAGATCATTGTGGGGGAAGATATGTCTATGTGCATGATTTTCCTCTAAGTATTGATGAGGAAATGCTCAGAGAATGCCTACGGCTAAGCCCATGGATTAACATGTGCAAATGTGAGGCTTGGTCCTCCATTGGAGAAACCAATCTTTCATTAAGCTCATTTCACTTATATCTTATTTGTCCATCCTAACTTTTCTCTTTTTGTCGGTCTTAACAATTCTTTCAATCAGTCTTTATAGTCATCATGGTCTTGTATTTTGGCATATTCATAATAACACATCCTACATACATATCATGTTAGTACATGTATCATAATCATAAGCATAATAATTTCTACATTACATGATATCGTAAGTGCATGTATAATACAAAAACATACATCACTCCATAACAATATTTGGTACGTCACATATAACATGCAACTTATCACATTTATCCCATTAACATACATATTGAAAACATAATCATAACATCACATGGTATACATCAGGTTATGACATTACATGCATCATCACAATAGAACATTATAATCCATAAGTATAGAATAAACATCATATACTGCATAAGCATCATATATCACCACATCACGATAGAAATGAATCATAAACATGCATGAAGAAAATAGAACATATAGTCCAACCAAAAATGCATCTCATATGTATATATCTAAAAAAATATGTTAGCATACAAATTCATGGTGTGTGTATAATAGAAGAGCAAAGAAGCTTGCAAAATATATGCAAACATGTGTCTATAACATGGTCACAATCAAATATTATTGCCTCTACCCTCTGAACCTATGGGCCTAAGTTGTATAGTTGTGGATGGTCCTACCTTGGGCTGAACAATGGGTGCACTCACATCTTCCTATGGTGACCTCGGTGGTTGAATAACTACTCCACTACCTTGTGATCTCTGTGACTGTTGGGATTGTTAAGAAGTTGTATAACTAGGCACCCTCTGTGATGGTGGGACCACACTCTCATAGTACCCCCACTAATATTGGATCTCTCTACCAGCATCACTTCTCACCTAATACATATGGTCTATGGCTCCCTGTAGGTTCAAATTTTGTACACTGTCAATAAAGGAATGCACGTCCTACGCTTCTTGTCTACCCCTCGCCTCTACAACCTGTTCCCTCATCTTTGTTGTTTGTACCTGTGTCCTTAAAGAATCTCTCTCTCCAACCTCCATATTTGGCCCTCCAAAAATATCACTCTCTAGGTAGTGATCCAATGTACTTGAGCATCAGATGCATTAGTTCTCCCCTCTATCGCCACTACCCTATCCTCCACATGTGATGCCCTCCTCTCTGCAACCTCCAACCTCTCCCTCAAGAATCTCAACTACTCTTGCATCATGTCCATGTCTCTACCCTGTCCAATCTCATACCTAAGGGAAATATCCTGCAATATTGCTTCTACCTCATCAAATCCCCACAGGACCACATCCATCAGGTCTGTATCATCCTCCTCCTCCATCCTATCATCATCATCTTCCTCATCACTGTCATCATCATTGTCCTCCTCATCATTTAAAGATGAGATAGTCCCCTCTAAATTTGAGTCACTCTTTCAGCTATTCCCTATCACATCCACCTCTACCTCATCCTCCTCCATAGGCTCTGTCGCACCAGCATCCTCACCTCCCAAGTCTTCCTCCATATATTTGTCTCTTATTTCTCCACTTACTGGTGGACCCACTAGGGAACCTACAGCTATGGCCATGTCTCCTTTGTCATCTCCTCTATCATCTCCATCTCCTCCATCTCTTCCATCTTAGCCTCTCCATACTTCATCCCTACCTCGTTGGCCTCAGCCTCCATCTCTTCCACCTCTACTATGCCATGGTGCTCTTCTTTCTTGAGATTTATTGATTTCATTGTCAAGAACTTTACCAGACATATTCAAATATTTTTTTCCTTATGCCTTGTAGTTTGCATACCATATTTAAACTTACTCTTCAAAAATGTAAATCATTACATTTCCATTATTATTGCCCATGATTGTTGTAATTCTAATAAGAGCCCTAACAAGGCATCATTACCACTTATTTCTTGGTCCTTGGGCTGAATTTGATCTCTCTGTCCCAAAGAGATAATGTAATCTTTCATTGATTGTTTCTTTAAGGTATTGTTTTAACTATAACTACATGTTGATATTGTTCTATATCTGATTGTGAACATGATATTTGATATGATGATAATCTGTCAACCAACATTGTTTCATGACTTATCTCAGTGTTTTTATAAGATCACTATCTATCATGTATTGTGATTGTTCTTGCCTATATTTCCACTTGTGTAGGGACACTAAACTCTCTTTGCGTTCATAGTTGTAACTATTCATTTGCATGCTCATAACATTTGATTAAATATTGCAAGAGTTATTTGTGTTTTGGTAAAGATTGCTCCGAACCCTCCAATTGGGTAACCCAAGGAGATAAAAATGTGATTTCTCCTAGATTCTACATGGAAGAAGCCTCTCATCTTGGGCAGTGATGAGGAGGGGGATGTATGCTAACTCTCCTAGTGTGTGGCAAAGCACCATGCAACATGGAGCAAGTGCTCAAGTGCAGTGAAGAGTGATTGTTATTTTGTCACAGAGAGGACAATGACAGTGCAGTTGGCAGGAGTGTCCTTCATACATATGTTCAAAGAGTGGTGTGAAGGAGGTAGGGGTTTCAAAAGGTAGGGGCGTATCTCCAAAGTGTTGAAGAGGTTAGGGGGTAAGGGACCCTTTGTAAAGGGTGTTTATAGTGATTGTTCCAATGGTTCAGAGGGTTGGGTTGTAGAGGATAGAGAGGTAGAAGCGTGTTAAGCTGTCTCAATGCATTTAGGGGTGAGGGGACACATAGACAGGGCACTCAAGGAACTAAGATTTTGAACGAGTGTAATTGAATTTCATAGTATACAAAGGTGAGGAAGTTTGCTAAGTAAGTTGAGAATTTGATATGTTGAGGGAGTAAGAGTTGGTGATCCAATACAAAGTACAAGAGGTCCTACATGTGGATGGGCATTGGGAAAGTCCAATTCTAGAGGTGTTGATCCAATCAAGGATCTTGAGTTGGTCATATTGAAGCTAGTTTTAAGAGTGAGTGGGGACAATCACCAAGTTCAGAAGAAAGGATCAAAATTCATGATAAATTCTATGGTTTTTATAGAGCCTATGATGGTAGGAGTGGAGTCCAAAGTTAGAGTTAAGGACATTGAGAGAACCTTTCACAAGGAAAGAGTCTCATGTTCAAGTTGATGCCCAATTCGATTGCTGATAATTTATGAGTGATTAGAAGTGCTTCAGTATTATGCATGCCTTTGTTACTAAATAATCAAAGAATAATAAATGCTTAATACAAATTCAACCCAGCTTCTGTTGAGGGTCCTTTACAAACAACATAAAGTAAAGGTAAGGAATACAAAAAATATACAATGATTATGACGACTTCATATTGTACTTCATGTTGTCTACTATGTAATTTTGAGTATACGTGTCATGAAATTTTTTGCTAACATAAGATAATTGATTTACATATGCAGGCACCCGAACCCCTTTCACAAGCATCCCACACAGTCTCATGGATCGACAGGTATAAGTCAATACACCCTATAGAGATAGTTTATTTAATACAGTTCTCAATAGTAAGATTAATGACTTGTAATATATCCCTCCCATTTGATAAATATCTCTCTCATTTGATGGAGTGCATGTACCAGCAAATAGGTATTTGTTAGATGTGTCTTCCTTGAGTGAGGGAAATATAGCAATAGAAGATGAAAGTGAGACATGTAGTATGCCAACTAGGGGTCAAAATACTAGAAGTAAATTGAATAAACGCATGAAATTTTCCTTTCTCAAGGGGGGTCATGTTCTTATGATGATGAGACCGAAGGCGACATGAAGGTGCCCTTGAGGTACCAACATCTACAGAAACAATGAGTACCCAATGAACTTCCTCCAATAAACACTAATTTTTGTGTTAACGAGAGGATATATCGCATAGCACCATCGTCATTACATGGTTTGGGCCTATTTTCCATGGAAGGCATAAAGGTCTCTTATTACAAAGTTGCTAAATTGATGGCATTTGTCGTACCTTGTTATGATTACAAAAGTTGGATGCATATTGTTAAATATAAAAAAAGTATGCGTAGGTATGCACTCTCAGAAAATTATATAATACAGAAAGACAATAATCAAAGTAAAAGAGTGGCTACATACATTGACGGAAGGCCAAAAGCAACATGAAATATTGCGGGTTTTAAAAATAGCACGCAACCTAGGTCAACTATTAAGAAATCCAATTGCATATTTGAGGTGTGCAAGGGAAATCGTGTATTCGTATGTGCGATAAAATCAATACATGCAGGGGAAGAGCTTCTTATCGATTATAATTTGAATCACATAGATATAGAAAATGCTACTATCATGGGGGTGCAAGTACGTATTGTGCACCATTTAAACCAACATCCAATCAATGACTCCAACACACCATTTTATTATTAAGTTTTTTTGCTAACATTTTTACATTTGATCTTTGTCACAGGGCCACATGGAGCAGCCATATAGAAAGGACAGTGATGATACTCCCGACTCTTCTACCCAGCAGGTAAACCTCATTGTATGCATAAAATTAGATAGAAGAAATTTTTTATTTTATTATGTTCTTTTCTTGACTGTTTTGGACTAATTTTGATAGTGTTAATAATATTTTTGTCATAGATGGATTCTCATAGAAAGGGAAAGGAACCTGCAGTCCCTCCTGAGGACTCCTTTCATGAGGAACCATTGTTTGTTGATTTTGCATGAACCGATGACCCAATCAGTTTGATTAAAAGGTGTCTGCAGAAAATTGCAAATGTAATTTTTCATTTGTCATCCATATACCCTGCAACTCCCGAGTCACAAGAGAGGGAGAACTCATTGATGCACCAAGCATCAAACTTGAAAGTAAGTATTAATGAAATTTTTAATTATATCAAAAGTTCAATAATGGTTTTATTTTATATTCTTTTATGTCATTAACTACACTAAGGACATGTTGTTTTTACAACTTTTTTTGCGTAATTTTGATCCTCGTGGCGATGATGAGGGTACTGCAAGTGGTCCAGGTAGATCGCATGTTCTATCCCCCACTTGTGTTTTCCACTGAATATATAGGAATGGTAATAATCAATGACAATATGCTCTAACAATCCTTTTTTTTATTCTCTAACAATCTTGTCCATGATTTTTTTATGCTCTAACAATCTTATTCTTTAGCTCATGTCAATGATCCTATGGCAACACCACCTCGAACAAGGACTAAAGAAGATGTATTGCTGACTACAATGTCGGCAACACGTAGCATGCATACACCCAGTACTGCAACACCTATTGGTGCGTAGATCCCTCTTTTTCTCTTTGTTTTGTTATGTGTTTATTTCCCTTGACGCATTCTTTTATGGGAGAATTTCATAATGGATTCATTTTATGTAGTAGGAAATGGAGCACATGATGATGCAGTGTCATTTCCTAGATGTACCTGTATTGCTAGTACAGGAACAGTTAAGGACTGCATATTTCTTGTGAGCGACGAAGAAATGGTTACCTTAAAAGTAGAAAAGGTTCCAAGTACTTTAAATTTATTATATTTATATATAGTGTAATAGTAATTTACTTATTGATCACTCTTTTTCGACTAATGATCTCATGATTTTTTTTGCAGGGAATGATGTTTTTTATAGAAAACTTAATGATGAGTGTTTGCAAATATTTGGGCCCACCCTACGTAAATGGTGAAACATCATATCGAAACTAAAACCCCAATCCACTATTTTGATTTAGTATCATTACTAGAATAGTTTTCCTTTGATCAATTTCTTGAACTATATTAAAGGTAGCTTCACTTCATTTATGAATCTAACTCTTTTTTTTTCTTAAAAGGTGGAATAACCAAGATAAAAAGTTAAAGAATGATCTCATTGATACTATGACCAAGTTGTTTGGATCTCACACATTCGAGAAAAATAGGCTCCTTGAGAAATCTGGGTTATGTGTGAAGTATCTGAGGGACCAAAATAGGACAACATTAGAGAATAACTTGAAGTATGAGCGTCCCCCCTGCATTCCTGAGGATGAGTGGCAAAATATGATTTTGGATGCAAAGGAGAGAAGTGAAAATAAAAAAGGAAATACACCAGAAGAAGGTATGTGATACTGTTAAGAATTTTATTATGCACTAATTACTCTTTATATTTATATGATCTAACATATTTCAAACTTTTCATAGACTTAGTGACACATCAAAGGAAACCAAGGCAAGACTATAAAAGCACGCACAACACAAGCTTGACTCTAGTGGTTATTTGAAACTTACCACACGAGTTGTAAGTATTAGTAAATGAAAAATATATCAAAATATTTATAAATTGCAAACAATTTTGTTTTGATGAAACAATGCAAGAGAAATTACTGATACCAAGAAAAAATGTAGGGCTCTGAGTTCAATAGACCGCTCATAGAAGATGACGGGAGAATTGGCTTCCACCAAGGCTATAGAGTTGTGGCTAAACAGCTACAAGAATTGAGTGCAGAAGGTTCTACTGATGGATCCGTCGCACAGGTAAATAAGCTAAATGAAAATGATTTCAAATTCAATACTTTACCAATTAGTCTATTTGATGTTAAGTTCCAACATAAAGTGACTATATTTTTTTCAAATAAGAAAGTAATGATAACAATGCACATGACATTAGAATGCAATCTTCCAATCATGGTATAGAACCTGTGCATGGTGAATGCTCAGATGTGCATCCTAGTAGTGGAGGTATATATTTTCTATTCAATTTTTTTTTGTATATAATTATTAATACAAGTAAACATCTTAAATTAAAATTGGTGTAGTAATACAAAATTAATTGCAATTGGTGTTTGGATTAATTTAACATTTCGTATTGCAACTCCATCGGATCTAGAGGCTGGTGTTCATGATCATGTTGAGGTTGAGGCTAGACAAAATGAGCTAGAAGATAATGTGGCCAGATCAGGTAAAGAGCGCCACGGTTATGGTCTTTAAATTAATTAAATACTTGTAACAATAATAATACAATGTTTTGAATTCAACCCATTTATTTGTTATTGCAGAGGACCAGCCTTTGCATCAGCATACAACTAGGCATACATTGAGATCACGAGAAGAGGGTAGAACAATTGATGAGGGGGAAAATGATGATGGCAACATCGATCCTCCTCTTAGACTTTCTCACATGATCAAAAAAAGAAAAGAAAAAAAGAAATCATAAGCAAGTATTTGTTAAGAGTTTGTTATTATATTGTTGTTTCCAAATGATTTCATCCTACTATGTTGTTCTTAAATTAATGTGTATTCATATTTTTGTATTCTTATAAGTTGTCTAAGAGTTGGATTAGTCATTCTTATGTAAATCTAGGTAGTTTGGTCTTATAACATTGTTCAAAACCCTGCATAGTTTCATTTGTACATTATTTTCCCAAAAAAATTTAGGGGCTTTCATTAAAGTAGTAGATCAACAATCAAGGGGAAAATTGGAACAATGAAAGTAAGAGGAGAGGAAAATATGACTGATACACATAGGAAAACTCTAAACACATATTTTAATTTTAACCATATGAAAATCATCTCAAGTGTTGTGTTAGATGATATAGGATCCGGTGGACACACCTGAGTGGGTGTCAACCATTGAAGAGTTGTTCAGGATCGATTAAATATCCTTAAAGGGTGCGGTCCCATTACAACTTCATAAAAATAGTTCAAACAGAACTGCATATTGGTAGAGAGTGTGAGTTCCAAGGACCTTGATCCCATGGATACAAGTATGTAGGCAGCCAGGAAGGTGCAAGATACCTCTAGTGTACAGGTGCCTTGGACATAGGTTATGTGGTAATTGGATCTATTGAAAAAATCAATCCTTAAAGATATAATGAAAAACCTGACACAAAGACTAATCCCCACTTATATGTGTAGGCATAAACCTATATGAGACACTAATCCCATAGTCCAAGATCAAAGTACCAACTCAACATGTGAGACAATGAATCTGTATTATAATTATGATTATATTCATATTTTGGCCCAGATTTGATTAGCAAAGTTTGTAGGCTCAACCTCCTATAGGCACCAACCCCTCATTCTGTTAGAGGCACAAACCCTTCAATTGTTTAGAAGTACTAACCCTTTATTCAACTTTCCACCTTATAAATGTTGCTCCTACAATGGATAATGGATAACCTTTTTCTCTAAAAAATCTCTTCTTCAATTTGCTATTATGGAGACAATGAATCTATCACAAAACTGGTTACGATCTCCTCATACAACTTTTATAATCATCCAGTCACTATGATCACATCCATCAATCTATGATCATAAGTAATTCACTGATTTCCTTCAAGGACTCGCTGGTTACCATTCACCATTCATGATCTCATTTTAAGGTGTGATCATTCTTCCAATATCTAAGGACTTAATCCATTATCCCAAGACTTTTGACAACATCATACATCCCTTCTCAATACAAACTAGGGTCACTTCATTGACCAACGAGATTCATTTTTAATTCACACTTCCTTATTACTGTTTACTGTCCTAGTGCTTGCTTCTTTGTTTAATCACTTATAACCATGACACAAAGCCTTACTCGCCAACCTAACCACTTCTAGGTACCTCTAGTAGACCCCCTTGGGATCTATCAACAAACACACACACACACACACACTCTTAATTATTGTATCAACAACAATCTTTGAGATCAAAACAAAACCAAATACCCTTCCACTATCTTAAAATGACAGTCATACCTTACATCTACAAATTTATATGCCTAGCCCTATCCTTGGGCTCTCCATATTTCTCAAGACCTTCTGTATGATGTAGAACCTTCCTTCTACACTCCTATTAGTCTCCATGACAATCTCCATTAACCAAACTCTGTGAACTAATCCCTTTTCTATCACTGTTGTTGTCAAACCCTTACTCTGACTGATCACAGTCAACTTCTCCTCTTTAATGCACGTAAAAAGTCTTGCATGGACTCCTACAAAACAAGGGACAAGTCATATACACATCCTCCCTCATGCTTAAAAGATTCATTGTAGGTGATATCATGTTTGGTGCAATTTTTCTAGTATCATAATAGTATTAATGTTAATGTTATAACTTCTGTCGTAAGATTTTGCTAATGAAATTTAGTTCTAGATGCCACTGAAAAAAGAGTTTTATTTTATTTCTCATGGTTGTTTGCAAAAATATTTGCACACATTATAACACATAATTGATTTATTGTAAAGGTTTTATAAAATTTCAAGCAAGAACAATTGGGATAATTTGATCGACAACCCCTACCTTCAAGCTCGAGGATTCCACAACTACTGGTTGAAATGATAGAAAAATGGATAAATCAATACGCAAGTTGATGTCTTGCATGATTTTATTTGTGATTATGATGGTTCTCATGTTATATCTTGTTCGGGATTCCATTCTCAGCCCCCACGGATCTGAGCTAGTTGCACCTCAAATCGCCATTAATTTATATAAACAACCACTAAAAACCCTAACTATAATAAAAAACCCTCCACCACTTGCGTCGAGGGATTTTGTGAAGGATTTGGAAAGAGCTGATAATGAAAGTGATCATTGTGGGGGAAGATATGTTTATGTGCATGATTTTCCTTTGAGGATTGATGAGGAAATTCTTAGAGAATGCCCGCAGCTAAGCCCATGGATTAACACGTGCAAATTCATTACAAATGGTAGGCTTGGAGTTGGTCCTCCATTGGAGAATACAAAAGGATTGCACGCTACTAATCATCAGCTAATGAACAGTTTGACATAATAACATGTCCACACACACACACACAGATATATATATATATATATATATATATATATATAT
>MU227615.1:2546547-2560544 GCA_018584345.1 Thuja plicata | reverse complement strand
GCCGTATATACAGGTGTAGGAAATAGAGAGGAAAGGAGAAGTGTATGGCTTGACTATGCACATGCGTAATAGTTTAACATTCTCTACTTAATAGGGCCAACCACGTGAAGGTGGAAGCTCATCAATGGCATCAGGCAGTGATGCAAAATTTACTATCTGTAGTCATTGTAACAACATCAGGTACCAACTTTAGCACAGTATGATCACTAGACATGGTTGTATGTCTTCTACTTTTAAGTTGCACTGTCTAGTGATCAGTAGACAGCGCAACTTAAAATTAGAAAACATACAACCATGTCTAGTGATTATATTGTGACGAAGTTGGTGCCTGATGCTGTTGCAACGACTACAGACAGTAAATTTTGCATCACATAAACACGATAGCTGGGAAACATAAATATAGACATCACAATAGCTGAGAAACATAATTGTAGATATCACAACAACTGAGAAACATAAATGTAGATATCATGGTCACAATTGTTTGGAGACACAACATAATTCAGTGGTATACCCAGATGATGCAATGAAACCACTACTCCTCCAATTCAAAGTTGGCACTGCACAATCCAAAAACCATAGATAAGGAATAAATTTTATCTATGGTTTTTGGATCGTGCAGTGCCAACTTTGAACTGGAGGAGTAGTGGTTGTGTTGCATCGTCTGGGTATACCACTGAATTATGTTGTGTCTCTAAACAATTGTGACCATGATGCCTACATTTATGTTTCTCAGATGTTGTATCCCAGGATCCCTTATGACCCTTTAGGACCCTTTACGATCCCTAAGAACACATCTTAGAGATCTTAAAGTGTCGTAAAGGGTCATAAGAGTGTCCTAAGAGGGGCCAGATGAGCTTCCACCTTCACGTGGTTGACCTTGTTAAGTAGAGAATATTAAAGTATTCTCAAAACCAAGTGAAGCTCAAACTAACATACCTTCATTATTTAATCAATGCTAAGAGACACATGGAAGATGTGTGATTACTGAGGGGGTTTTCATTGATTGACTGCATAGGCAGGGAAGCACGCGTGGCACCATAGGAGCTTTCATATTTGGGGATTTTATCATTCTACCTTTATGAGATCAAAACATTGAGCTTGTGTGTACCATTTTTATATTTACGCTGTGTATTTTTTTTATTTGGATCATTCTATAATATATATATATATATATATATATATATATATATTTATAACCAAAAATTAGTATTGGTTGCTTTTTCGATGTTGTAATATCAGTAGGCTCGACGATAATGCTATGTGACCGATGTCAATTTTGACGAACTTTGGTCGCAAAAGAGAAACATTGTGTTTGATGTTTCTACGAGACTACTATGTGTTCAATGTCAAATCCGACCAACAATGGTTGCAATTGCGACGAACGTTGGTCGCCTAGATAAAAGGTTTGATCTGCAATTCTTCCAGCTTCAAGAAATTTTTTAGATGAAGATTCGGTCGATAATTCAACCACTAAGAAGGTCGATATATTGATGAGTGCTTTGCCTGTCGAATAACTGACGCAAAAAGTTTGACGACTATTTTTGTCTTTGGTTCGACCAATGGGTCTCAAAAATCTGACTAATCCTCGTAGAAAAATAGGGTAAAATTTACTAGTGAAGCAATCGAGGAAATAGAGATGAACCGTGTGAAATGTTTGACAAAATTCCCATGCAGTTGAATGGCTTATTAATGACATATGTTGATGAACAAATATTATGTGAGAAGCAATGACTGCGATAAGGGCAGCAAATATGTGGTGTAGTAATGTGGTGGGCTAGTGTGAATATGTGCCAAGTGATTTGTGTGTTACAACATGATTAATGGGCTCTCATTATGATTGAGGAAAGAAGCGAATGCGAAATTCATTAATGAATTATTAGATAAGTGATGAGAGTGTCTTCAACATTTTTTCCCATTTAGCAATGTTAGAGCTCAGGAAAGTGGAAAACAGAGTATGTTGAATAGCTCACCAACATTGGTTTCCTCTAGAAATGTTGAAGCTTGTATTAGATTCGTGATTCATCCTCAATGGAAAATTTGAAGTTCCCAATGAGATGGTGAACTGATTAGTAACATGTATCTCCTATGGTACACATGAGCTTGATGTTTTGATCTCATAAGGGTAGTAATGATAAACTCCCCAAATATGAAAGCTCAAGGGGAGTTCAATGTCAATTTCGATGGTGGAAGACATGATGCCCTATTTCCATGTCTCAAAGAAAGTACATTCCACAGCCAAGAAGTCAATATTCTAAGTGTCTCCAAGTTGCAGCACAATTGGATCTCATTGCCATCGGGAACTATATCCTAGTATAAAAAATTGTCAATGATACTCGACAAACAACATGGAAAGCACCAATGAAAGAAGACACTCAAAATATCGATAGGTATCCCGTGAAGTACCAAGGGCATATAATGTCCGAGCCCAACAAAAGAAGCATGAGAGGATGACTGTCATCTATTTGAAAAAATGCCCGTCAGTTTTGTATGCTCCATAACACATGCCCAATCCAGTGATTGAGAGCTTCATGCCTGTTGATAAAGGTTTCCTGGTGATAGCCATTGATTTCTTAAAGAGGAGTTTGAAGAATTAGATGAAGACAATTGAAATGGCTAAATGAGATAGCGGAGAACGATGAATTATATGGAGTTTGAGTTTGACATGCCTCTACCCAAACCAAGAAAACCTGAACGTCCAAGGTGATTACACACTTGAAGCCTAATCTATTCCATGAGAGGGAACTTGTTGACCGAGGGGAGCATCGAGCATATAGAGCTGCATGGATGACTTCTTCGTGGATACTGTGAAGTTTAAGAGAGATCTGGCACGGTGTTGAAGTGTTTAGAACTCGACCAGAGATAAGTGATACCGCCATTTCCAACATGTGCGTAGATATTAGTAAGAAGGCCTACTCACTGATCTCATTTCACTATCATATAGCAATTTGAGATGGAGTTGCATTTGATACTAATCCAGTATAGTTGACACTATTTTCATATAATGGTGACTCAACATAAAAAAATGAGAGGTGGAAGATTAATATGATGACATTTGACTTGATTGTGGTTACTTTAAACTTAACCAAGTTTTATCTTGATTATAGATGAACCCCCATCAATCATTAAAAATACTTTAGTTAGTATTATAATGGTAAAGTTATAAAACATTGAATTGGTAAAGATAAAAGGGGATCTCACAAGAATTAGTTATTATAACTAACCAAGAATGTCGAGGAAAAGACAGAAGGTGATAAATAGGGAAAAAGAGGGGAAATCAGGGGTTCTTCTTTTCTCGGAGTCAGTCGGCTAGAGGGAGGAGGGTAGAGCATTTTAGAAATTAAAATTTGTAACAAAGAATGAGAGAAGAAATCTAATTTTGTTTTGCAAATGGATTAAACATGTGTAGAGATGAAACTATCTATTGGTTATTTTATTAAGTATTTCAAGGATAAAGGGAATTTTACATATCTAAATTTGTTGGTTCGGGTTTATGATTTCCTGATTGAAATGTATTTGTTGGTGATTTCAGTCATTCTTAAATACAGTTCTACATCACCTTTTGTTTAGAGTTATGTGTGCATCATAAGTCTGCGTGCTTGGTGTCCCAATGCATGCAAAATAGAATGTCAAAATCTTCTTTGCTTTTCTGTTTTGGGAAGACTGAATAGATGATCAGTTGGTCATTCATTTATTTTCTCTAAATCTTTTATATTGTAATCGCATTCATTTCATAGTGATGAATGAATGTCGACAACCTTTGTGTCTTCGGGTTAAAGACATACTTTACATTTAATTTACTGAATATCTTTCTAGAAGGGAGTTGTACATTTGAATTCAGAGGAGGGTTATTAACCAATGATAACTTGTCCAACTGTTAGCGTGCATTTTGTTCTTCTTTTCGGGCATATTGAGTCATTATTTACATTTCTTTCTGAGGGACAAATTGGTATACTAACAGATTTTTGGCGACTCTACTGGGGATCAGAAATGAAGATCAGCATTGAATAATTGTTTCCTCATTTTTATATATATCTCCATGTGCAGGAGATTGGCGACTCTGTGTAAAGACCATGCCGACTATAAAAGTCATGAGAAGGCCAAGGCCAAATCCTTCTCTCATGGAACTTTATCAAATGGATGATAAAGTGTTGCACGAACTTGTGGATAGCTATAAAGAAAGTGTCTCTCAAGCTGTCAAGAATAACGTAAGCATGGAAGAGGACTCCACTTCTTGGCTATTGTGGAGAAGTCTCTATGCGATATTTCTCAAATTAAAGGACTTACAAGAATGTTCAAAAAGGGTGGTAAAGTTGGAAGAAGAGTTGATGGTTGATGATGAAGAGCCTCTAGTCATAACCATCTCTCACATCTACTAGGTCTTTGATGATCAAATCTACCCCCAAGAAGCTTTGGATAAACATGAAAGTTTACCTGAAACCTTATTGTCTTCTGATATAGAAAGTCCTATAAAAGATGATAATTGTCTCACTTTGGAGCATCTTAATGGTGAAGAATTACAAAACAACATTCAGTTAGAAGCTGAAATTTTGGTCTATGTTGTAAGTGTAAATAAAGAAGTTTCTCTAAGCATACAAATTCATGACCAGCCCATGGAGGAATATTTTCATTTTGGGATCGAATCTTGCAAACAGAAAACACCTCTCGACAAATTTTCTTTACATGCTGAAAATCCGTTTGAGGTAAGAAATTCTGAAGTGAACTTTCAGCCTGTATCAAATATAGTGCAAGTGTTGAACAATACTTTTCCTTCTGGAGTGGAAGAAATTATGTCCATATTTCTATCATCTCTCAAGCCAGAGGAATTCCTGCAAATCGGTTCAGTTGTAGAATCATCCATGATTTGGAATCTCAATCAGCAGCAAAAGGGAAGTCAACAACCAGCTCAACAAGAAGAGTTGTATGTGCAAGAAGAACCTCATGTTATGGAGAGACGGTTGGTAAGTAATGATAAAGAGGTGAATAATTATAATTTTCAGATTGCATTTTCACCAGATGAAAATTTTTATTCCATTTCAAACAAGGAAGTTTCTCCTACAAAGCTTGGTCCTATGATTATTGAAATTAGTTTTGAAGAATCATTGCTCTTAAATATATGTCATAAGGATAGTTCCGGTTGTAACATGCATGAAGAAACTGTAAATTCTAATTTTTCTTTTGCGTGTCAAAGAAAGAATGTGGCTGGTATGACAACAATAGAGAATCAATTAAAGAATGTGGATGATGAGATTATTTGGAGCAACATGAATGCATTATAATTTTCCACTGAACATATTGAGGATTTTGAAATTAGGGATAATCCTCTCTTCATTCCTTGTGATCTATGTGAGAGTAATGAAGAAGAAGAAGATCATATTGGAAATTCTAGCCACATGAACATACATCAACAAAGCAAAGAAGCTATAGCCAGTCCAAAGCATGATAGCCAATTAGAAGCTCCCTCAAATAATAATCCATGGCTTCTTGAGACAGCTGAAGATAACATAGTGGGTGATGTCCAAAAGATCATCGAGGTGTATGGCAACCTATGTACGGTTGAGGTAAATGATGCCTTGAGCTTGATGACTTCAGTTTCCAAATACAAGGATCTTGATGCTTTCATTTTTTAGTCCCATGTTGTTCATAATGTGATAATTGATGAACTGGAATGTAGAGCTTGTGCATTTAATGAGAAGGTTGAGTTCGAGGCTTTCTTGTTTGATCTCACCCCAACTCAAAGAAAGTGGTCTTAGCCCCAAATGTTGGAGGCATTCTATTTTTAAAATGAAGTTGTTGATGGACTTACAGGGGACGGGTTTTCAGCAGGCCTAGCTTCAGGATTTGGTTTGAATGCTTCTACGAGGTTCTTCCCCAATGCCTTCCTCATCAATGGTTTAGCCTATTTTTCCCAAGAGAAGGGTGCGACTGTTTGTGATACAAATTATTTCACTCAAAGCGATGATGAGAAATTGCAGCCTGAAATTTATGACGAGTCATGGTTGTTTGGATTTGACTATCACATTGCCAAGTTCTTGTACATGAGTGATCAGAACTCTTGCCATGTAGATTTTACCAAGCAAAGACGGTATGGGGATCTTGCATTCAAAGGCAACCGGATGACCCGAAAAGGTTCTTATTTTTCTCAGCCCGTTGATGGCTTCACGTAAGTATTCCACATTTCTAGTCCTGTGGTAGGATCTACCTGCCTATGTATGTATTTGTAAATATGCTCTTGCTCTGCAGCTTTTTGGTTGTGCTGGTTAGTTTAGGTGTTAGGTGTAGCTGTTTCTGTTTTCAGTTTTGTTTTGGTTGTCTCGTTTCCTCTCTGCCCTATCCGCAAGAAGCTTCCTATTCTCCATCTTTGCCTTGAATCTATTGCCCAATGGATAAGGCACTGGCCTTTAACCAGAGATTTCTAGATTCTTCATGCACTTTACAGCGCACATCCCCAGTCAGACCCAGTTGTTGGCTTACCCTTGGCACCCCAATTTTAAAATTTCAAAAACCAGCCCCATGGAAAGAATTCCTAAATTGTCCCAATATATTGTAGGTTTTTGTTGCTAATGATGTTTTTGTAAAAGTATAATTGTGAAGGAGTAGCGTTCCCGGTTGTATTGAACTTGAACTTGGAACCACAAAGTTCAAAGTTTGATGTTCAAAATTTAAGATACATGGCTCAGGTTCAAAAGCACAATTCAAGTTTTAAGGCACAGATTCAAAAAGGTTAAGCTGGCTAAAAGTTCATCTCTCCTATAAGGCTCGAGGGTTGCAAGTTCAATTTTAGTATTTCAAGATTGTGAAGGTTGTGGTTTCAAAGTTCAAATCCCGAAGGTTCAAACTCAATGTCATTTGATTCCTCAATATCTCAATTAGACTCTGGTGGCATTGGTAAAGAAGGCAGATAGTTTCAGACTCGTGCATGCTTTTACCAGTGATCTCAGTCATTCTCTTCTTTTGTGAGTTGGAGGAGGTTAGAATTATCAATAGTTCCCTGCCATGAAAGTGAACACGAGAATTAAGATTGGCATTATATGGGTATCCAAAGATTGTATACGCTTTGGATAGTCTCCTTAGATGCTACTCGGGTTCGTCCATATTTCCTTGCACTCCTTCAATGTTTGAAAGGACTCAACCCAAATGTCTCGGCTCCAACACACATATATGAAGATCGAACCTACTCGCAACAAAGAGAAGAGTGATGAAAGCATCTGGATGCTCCTTGTCCTGGAGAGAGAGCTCGAAAGACTCTATGCCTTTTGTCACGGCATGTCGTAAACATGCTTGGTATATCAACCTCCCGAAACCTTCAAGCAATCGAGGAAATAGAGATGAACCGTGTGAAATGTTCGACAAAATGCCCATGCAGTTGAATGGTTTATTGATGACATCTGTCGATGAACAGATATTATGTGAGAAGCATTGATTGCGGTAAGGGCAGCAAATATGTGGTATAGTAATGTGGTGGGCTATTGTGAATATGTGCCAAGTGATCTGTGTGTTACGACACGATTAATGGGCTCTCATTATGATTGGGGAAAGAAGCGAATGCGACATTCATTATTGAATTATTAGATAAGTGATGAGAGTGTCTTCAACATGTTTGCCCATTTAGCAATGTTAGAGCTCGGGAAAGTGGAAAACAGAGTATGTTGAATAGCTCACCAACATTGGTTTCCTCTAGAAATGTCGAAGCTTGTATTAGATTCGTGATTCATCCTCAGTGGAATCTTTGAATTTCCCAATGAGATGGTGAACTAATTAGTAACATGTATCTCCTATGGTACACATGAGATCGATGTTTTGATCTCATAAGGGTAGTAATGATAAACTCCCCAAATATGAAAGCTCAAGGGGAGTTCAATGTCGAGCTCGATGGTGGAAGACACGACGCCCTATTTCCATGTCTCAAAGAAAGTACATTCCATAGCCAAGAAGTCAATATTCTAAGTGTCTCCAAGTTGCAACACAGTTGGATTTCGTTGCCATCGGGAACTATATCCTAGTATAACAGACTGTCAATGATACTCGGCAAACAGCATGGAAAGCACCAATGAAAGAAGACACTCAAAACGCCGATAGGTATCCCGTGAAGTACCAAGGGCATATAATGTCCGAGCCCAACAAAAGAAGCATGAGAGGATGACTGTCATCTATTTGAAAAAATGCCCGTCAGTTTTGTATGCTCCAGAACACATGCCCAATCCAGTGATTGAGAGCTTCATGCCTGTAGATAAAGGTTTCCTGGTGACAGCCATTGATTTCTTAAAGAGGAGTTTGAAGAATTAGATGAAGACATTGAAATGGCTAAATGAGATAGCGGAGAACGATGAATTATATGGAGTTCGAGTTTGACATGCCTCTACCCAAACCAAGAAAACCAGAACGTCCAAGGTGATTACACACTTGAAGCCTAATTTATTCCATGAGAGGGAACTTGTTGACCGAGGGGAGCATAGAGCATATAGACCCGCATGGATGACTTTTTCGTGGATACCGTGAAGTTTAAGAGAGATCTAGCGCGGTGTTGAAGTGTTTAAAACTTGACCAGAGATAAGTGATGCCGCCATTTCTAACATGTGCGCAGATATTAGTAAGAAGGAAAGGACCGACATACCTACTCGCTGATCTCATTTCACTGTCATATAGCGATTTGAGATGGAGTGGCATTTGATACTAATCCAGTATAGTTGACACTATTTTCATATAATGGTGACTCAACATAAAAAAAATGAGAGGTGGCAGATTAATACGATGACATTTGACTTGATTGTGGTTACTTTAAACTTAACCAAGTTTTATCCCGATTATAGACGAACCCCCATCAATCATTAAAAATACTTTAATTAGTATTATAATGGCAAAGTTATAAAACATTGAATTGGTAAAGATAACAGGGGATCTCGCAAGAATTAGTTATTATAACTGACCAAGAATGTCGAGGAAAAGACAGAAGGTGATAAATAGGGGAAAAGAGGGGAAATTAAGAGTTCTTTTTTTTGTCGGAGTCAGTCGGCTACAAGGAGGAGGGTAGAGCATTTTAGAAATTAAAATTTGTAACAGAGAATGAGAGAAGAAATCTAATTTTTTTTTGCAAATGGATTAAAGATGTGTAGAGATGAAACTATCTGTTGGTTATTTTATAAATTATTTCAAGGATAAAGGGAATTTTACATATCTAAATCTGTTGGTTCGGGTATATGATTTCTTGATTGAAATGTATCTGTTGGTGATTTCAGTCATTCTTAAATATTGTTCTACATCACCTTTTGTTTAGAGTTATGTGTGCATCATAAGTCTGTGTGCTTGGTGTCTCAACGTACGCAAAATAGAATGTCGAAATCTTCTTTGCTTTTATGTTTTGGGAAGACCAAATAGATGATCAGTTTGTCATTCATTTATTTTCTCTAAATCTTTTATAGTGTAATCGCATTCATTTCATAGTGATGAATGAATGTCGGCAACCTTTGTGTCTTCGGGTTAAAGACATACTTTACATTTAATTCACTGAATATCTTTCTAGAAGGGAGCTGTACCTTTTAATTCAGAGGAGGGTTATCAACCAATGATAACTCGTCCAACTATTAGTACATTTTATTCTTCTTTTCAAGCATATCGAGTCATTATTTACATTTCTTTCCGAGGAACAAATCGGTATACTAACACTAGTATGAATAGCCTGTTAAGAAATTGAGTAATATATGTGTCTAGGTACAGATATATAGTGATACATATGTACCTACATACATTTATATACATAAATATCTATAATGATGTTTCAAATTAGGCTAGATACTATTAATAGCGCACACACACCCATATGACTACCATATCACCTGAATTTTGTTTGAAATCAAATTGCATTGAGTTATTGATACTATCACATTGAATTATACTTGCTAGGTGTTGTTTCTATTATTGGCATTGAATATTATACTTCTTGTTGTCAACGCCATAATGGAAAACACATACTTATCAATGTCAAAAAATTACTATTAGTTTTAAAAAGATAAAGATGCATCATGTATAACATAATAACTAGAGTCTAGTAGTAGTATTCATTGTTCAATAATTCAAATGACAAATGTCAAAATATGCTCCAAAAATTTTCTCTTCTTTCAAATTTATGTATGAGATGTTATATCAAACAATTGTCCTTATTTTGACTATGTAGTTTCTAATTTTTATATGGGAATGATATTTGTTTGGCTTTCCATCTTTTTTCCTGAAGGGTGGGTGTTCATCCTATATTCGTCTTAGTTATAATATGTGTAGCTAGCACATAACATATAATTATTATGAATATAATGGAAATATAACACCAAGCATATATCGATTATCAATTACAGATGAACATCTCATTCATTAAAGCTCATAAAAAATCATTCCTAGATCATAACCACGTCCATATATATATATATATATATATATATATATATATATATATATATATATCTTCTTTAGGAGATGAAATCAATTATGTAAGTGTTGTTGGAAGTATCATTATATATCTTGTTATAGTAATAGTTGCAATGAAAGATGTTTTATTAAATGAAGGTTGGCTCCACAGATGGACCCACCCACTCTCAAGACCCAACCCTTGACCCAAATGACCCAACCCTTGACCCAACTTGGTCTACAAGCACTAACACTTCTCACTGTTCTTAAAGACAGTAGGTCTGCAAATCTGGCCCCATTCCTTATGACAGTCATATTGAACAACCACTAAAATTGTGTCCCTGTCCCTACCATGGAGAACACTTTAAACAACCTACAAGACTCTCTAAGCTCTGTTCATACACCCCCCTGTCCACTTGATCCATTAAACTCAAATTTTAAGCAATGTTAATGTTATAGCTTCGGTTGTATGATACACACATTAGTGTGTGTGATATTACATATATCCAACATGAATACCCTGTTGAGAAATTGAGTAATTTTTGTGTCTAGGTATAGATATATAGTGATACATACGTACCTACACACATTTATATACATAATTCTCTGTATTGATGTTTCAAATTATGTTGGATACTATTAATAGAGCACACACCCATATGACTATCATGATCACCTAAATTTTGTTTGAAATCAAATTACATCAAGTTATTGCTGCTATCACATTGCATTAAACTTTCTAAGTAATGTTGCCATTATTGGCATCGAATATTCTACTTCATGTATTATAATTTTTTTAAAAGACACTAAACTATCACAATCAATCTGATTACATTAACAATTGAAAGATATAACATAAATGGTGATTGTATGATTAATATCTCATATATACAAGTTTTAACATACTCATTCTCTATGCCATTATATGTGGATTTTATTGTTACATTAAATGTTGTTTGGATGATAGATACTTGTTCAATTTATTGACTCATTTCATATTGTTGAATGGATTGAAATTATAAACTAGTTCTTCCATGTAATATTTTTTTCCCATTGAGTATATTTGATTCTAACTGGAATTTTTTAATTCTCAAATAGTATTCTTCTAGCTTTCTTGTGGATTTTTAGTTAGTTTTATTTTAATAGATAAATGTATGATGCAGTGGCTAGTGGTCTTCAATCAACCCCCATAGGAAACTCTCAAATTCCTTGATTGTTTTGTAACAACACTCAATATCTTCCTCACAAATGGATCAACATCATGGACCCAATCTTCTCTCAAGACCTCTCAATGGCCATCCTTCTTCCATCATCCAACTTCTCCTCCACTAGACTCCACATCTTAAGTGTGCACATCTACAACTGAACCATCAATGCATGTTTGACAAGGTGGTATTGTGACTGTCCCCAAACTACTAGTGCTTCACTTCCTTCAATAACTTATCAACTGTCCAACTCTTAGGATCACCCGCTATGGATTCACCACTTCACTAACATAAAGAGGAAACTCTAAACATCCCCACAGCACATTTCAACTTCCTTCACCAAGACTAGACCCTTCTTGGTCTACAAAACAATAAACTTCTCATTGTCCCCTAAGGTAGTAAATCTACCCTCTACAAGAAAATCACTCACCAACACAATGTGTCTTCTCACCCCTAAATGATATGAGACACCTTAACACCCTAAAAACCCTACCAAGGCTTCACCCACACCCATTTTCATCCTTGATTCACTAAGTATTGTATAACAAAAGTGAGACCAACAAGATCCCATAACATTGTCCTAACTGTGATAGTCTACACAAAATAATGCACCTTTATTTTCTAGCCCTTCCCTTGCGTACTCGCCTTCTCTAGGACCTTGGACATGAATTTGATTCATTTTCCAACCATCCTTCATTCCCCCAAGGTCATAGCACTCCTCACTGAAGACATTATATTTTTCCATTAGTATATGCAAATAAAAACATGATAAACACCATCGGTTTATACTACACCGACAGACGGGGCACAACACTACCCGACGCCAAGGTTACCAATATTGCTAAGTACAAAGCATAGCAACACAACACTATTCAGTGTTACCCAATGATAGAAAAGACAAAGGAACCCGACGAATAACCAATAGTGCAATCCGACGAAACAGTCAAGAGTGGAACCCAACAGATCAAGGGAACCTGACAATCAGTTCAAAGAAGGAACACCGACAGACTTTCAGTTCACACTGACGATCAAGAACCGACAGTCAGTTACATCCCACAAAAAGTGGATCTAGCTTTCCACGTCAGATAAATCACTGAAGTTTTATATTTAGCTTCTTGATTTGTTTTAAATCCATTACATGAGGGAAAAGCAATGTAATTATTATTGTTTTTATCAGTTTAACCGATTTAAAACATGCAAACTAAAGGATAAAGGGCAAGTTGTATACCTTGGATCTAGAGTTAACATTGTAATGCACAACTCTAAAATAGGTCAAAGAGCTTGTATAAATAGATTCTCAATCAATTGTGAACATGTTCTTCGATGATTATTGTAGCCACTGAGAGCATCTAAGGATCAGACAAGAGAATTCATGCAGCAGCACAAACAAAGATCAAATCAGTTTCATAGAACAAGAACCGAGGCTACCGAAAAGCAGGAAAAGGTATTAATCAATCACTATAGGTGATATTCATATACTGTAAGCCTTAATGGATCTGTAATAAGAAATTATAGATTTCATACAGTCAGGTCAAACATATTGTACACATTCTGACAAGTGGTGTACACTTAAGAAATCCTTTCAAGGAAGGTGGATTTAACAATCCTATTGTAAATCTCTTAATCGAGTGCACACTATATCAGTGTTGCTAAAGCTTTTAACAAAGTATATCCTAACAGGTCTCCACATTAATACTCCTAATAGGGTAGATCATCAGAAGTGATCAAATTGTAAGCCTTAACCGACTCCCTTCCATTCTGCAGATAGTGAAGTTTTGTGGGTGCCATCCCCACCGTAGTTTTTACTTCCTAACATGATTTTTCTGTGATATCATATATTGTGTTATGTGTCTATTACTTTCATGAATGTTTCTATGAATGTTGCATACAATTAAGTTTATGAATTAATACTACATGCATAAGAAAGAACATCATATTTGGTCGGTAATACAATAAAGATTGATTGCTAATGAAGAAAGGTGAAATGCGTTAACAGTTTTAGAGGTACTGATTCACCCCTCCCCTCTCAGTACTACTTCCTATTGTAGACACCCTAAAATGGACAGGCTTGCGACTTTACATAAAAAACCCTAATTTTCATCTATTAATTAATGGTTTCTTAATCATTAATTAATCATCTATTTTCTTCTAAATTCATTTCTCAAATCATCTAATCCAATCCCCAAAATTAATTAAATAATTAACTTTATTTAATTAATTAAGCTTTAATTGATTAATTACCATTAATTGATTATTTAAACTCAATTTCGTATAGTTTAAATCCAAATATTTAAACTTACTAATTAATTCTTCCAATTAAATTAATTTCAATTAAATTAATTTAATTTCATCAAATAAAGCAATTCTTAATTAAAAAGAATTCAATTATCTCACATG
>MU227615.1:2526148-2546140 GCA_018584345.1 Thuja plicata | reverse complement strand
CTGCCCAGCCAATACTGAGCATCAAGAACAACGTTTCGGAAGGAGTAGAGAGAAACAATAGAAACTTCAAGCATCGAAGGGTTTGCATTCGTTTGTCTTCCTTTTTGTTGTTTGTACATTTTATTGCTCACGTTTCTGTTATTCGTTTAATAGTCATTGCGTATTGGATTTGCATGCACTTGTGAACCTTTGCTACTAACCCCCGCCCTTGGAAAGCTGTGGGAAACCAGAGAGAGAGGCGTACACCTATTAATCCCAACAATTGGTATCAGAGCTAAGTCTCTTCTTGGAAAGCTTAAAGGCTTAAGAGAAAAGATCATACAATGGAGAAGTACAAACTTGATAAAAACATTGAGAATAAAAAAGCTTGAAATTCAGATATTCTATGACAGTATAAAGAAGCTAGACTCAACATGAGATATTTGTTGGATGAAAGAAATAATATGGCATCTCGCTATAATGAGACAGATTATCATGAGGAAGAGATTCTAGATTTCTTTGAGTCTTCAAGATCAAATACAAGAAAGGCATCAGATACATCAGAAGATAGCATCACAAGCCTAACTGAAATCAATCTACATCTGGCTGGACAAGTCAAATCTCTGCAAATTGGTCAAGAGACACAGATGGTAAGGATGATTGATGTCATGAAAAATGTAAGGCAAGCTGAATAAGAAAGAACACTAGCTATTGATGATAGAATAAATATCACAGAAAAGATACAAGAAAAGGAGTTTGAGATACAAAGACTTACAAAGCATCACCATGAGGTTACAAATCAAATTATTCTTATGAGTCAAGAAGCAAACAGAATGAATATGGAACTCATTGAAAGAATACATATTATCAGTGAACTAAGAGAAGAGAATGAAAAACTAAAGCATGAGGTTAGAATTCAACAACAACATAATGACATGATTAAGAGAGCTGAAGAGGGTACAAAAAGAATGGATGAATTGTTGAATGCACAAAGAAGACCCGACACCAACACTGGACTAGGGTACACCAAACATAAAGAGTCGTCAAATGAAGCTGATCCAAAATATGTCTACATAAATCCTAGACCAAGGAAGCTGACATGCAATCACTGTGGAAAGAAAGGCCACACCTCAAATGTCTGCAGGAGCAAAGAAAAAGGTATTCCTAAATCCACATTTACATTCATAGGACATTGTTATAATTGTAGCAAGAAAGGACATAAAGCATATTAATGTAAATCAAAGGTGAAAGAACCAAAGAAGGAAACCTATATGGAAAATTATTGTCCCACCTACAAAATGCATGGGCACACATCTCTTGAATGTAGGAAGAAGAAAATTGAAGCATGGAAATCCAAAAATCAAGAAAATGTATATATAAACCGAGCAAAGTCGGTAATTCATATGTTTGAGATTAAAACACATGGATAAACTACACAGCATGTGGTAGATATGGTCACATTGTTGCAAACTACATGAGAACATGGACCAAAAGGTCTAGAAGCTGGACCAACCCCGAAATGGCATGTTTACACTATCATAAGGTTGGACATCTAAAGAAGGACTACAGAGACCGAATAACAGAAACCACCACTTTTGCAAATGGTAACACCATTGAAGACATCAATAAAATGAGAAAGAAAATGTGGAGGAAAGCTTCAACCATTGAGGAAGCTGGAACAAGCAATGCAGCAGGTGACACCTCATCCCATGGATCTGGTGACATCACCACCCCCGCCTAAAGGTGAAAAAGTATGGAATTGCACTACACCAAGTCATGTTTTGCATCAATTCCACTTTACAAATTGATATATAGTCAAAATATGCATGAATAAAGATGCATATTATGTTACTTGTTACAATTCTGAGAAAACAACCCTGTCGGTAAACACATACCGAAAATCATCGGTGAACATATAAGGATGAGCTATCTACACTTGCTGAGAAACATCTATCAACACATAAAAAGGCTAATTCGCTAATGTAACCCGACACCCATCGGTAAGGACACAAAGTTACAATGTTGTCTTGACACTACACCAAGATCCGTCGGTGAAAGAAACAATCTCAGCAGCTATCACGAGCATCCTATCAACACCGAGAATGTTATTTGAGAGTCTTCCTGATGAACTCCGTATTCATGAATTGTCAAGTTGTTGAGCATTTATGATAGACTTAGGGAAAAAGTCTATAAATACTTGACAAAAGCACTTCATTTTTCACACGCAAACTGAGAAAAAAAAGCAGAGAGAAAATAGAGTGAAAAGAGAGCATTTAGCAGAGTGTCCTTGACTCAATCCAATGCACTCCAAACAAATCACTCACAAGTTACACGGATCAAAGTAAGTACCAAGCGTACTGAAGAACTCTGTTATTATTATTTTTGAAAAAGCCCTAAATTTGAAACACAATGGAAACCACTTCAAGAACAGTAAAATTGAAGAGTGATATGAAGAATGTCATTAAGTTGATCAAGAATAGCACTTGTGTGGATCCTAAATACAATATATGCCCAGAGATTGCATCACAACCCGATGAATCTGGCGCATTTTCAAAAATTCCACTTAGGGTTTTGCTGATAGAAGATGTTAGATCATATATTCACTGCAAGATTGTTGAGATTGGTGATCTGGAGATAGATCAAGCTTATAAGAAGCTACGTGATGAAAAAGGGAACCTGAAGGAAGAACACTAACACTTACAAGTAAAAGGGATAAAAAATGCCCTAGATTTCCTGAGGATTTTCAAAACCGTCTGGATTAGGTTGGTACTAAGCAGAATGCATGATTAGAAGCTATGGTTGGATGAACCAAGAAAATTACAAAGGATGTGTTACATGTTATAATAGGTTACCCTATTACCGAAAAACCAAAAGCACACAAGCATCCCTCTCAACCAGAAGTTGAAAAACTCACCAGTGTTGTATGAGATAACCAAGGACTTAAGGTGAACACCATCACCAACAAGGAACTGAGGTTCAGTGCATGTGTGATGGGTTACAAAATCTTTAAATCGAGCAGGCTAAACATCATAGCATCAACAACAGTAAGCACAACTTAAAAGATTGTCACAAAAGGAATACAGATGGATCTATGTGAGATCCCACTGAAGCAACTTGATGAAAATATGACAACAATGAGGTCTGCCAAGACAAACACATGTAAGCTTGGCTCACTTATAATGTGTATATTCTTTTATTTTCAATAATACTTTCCTTCAATCGGAAAAGTGAAGTGGGACACTACCAAGCCAGTCACATTGTAGATAAGTGACCTTATCAAGTCACTAGGTGACAACTTTGATTCAGTAATGACTGAATACTTCCTTGACTTCAAGGAAAAGATGATGGAGAGAGTGAGGATCCCTGAACAGTTGTTTGAAAAGAATAGGGATGAAATATGTTTTATGGTGGATTCAAATTTCACTCACATTAAACCAGTTGTACCAAGGACAGCCTGGTTACCACCTCTTGACTATGAGATTAACATAGAACAAGCAACAAATGCAATTGATGCATTGTTGAATGAACCACTTGACAGTAAGCAACCAAGATTTGGAATATATGAAGAGGCAAAGTCTAAGATAAAAATGGGCCTAGTCATCAAGAAGACTACCAACAAGAAAAACAAAATGGTAAAGAATCTTGAGAAGATGTTGTCAGTTAGTGAGGAGGAGAAAGAACAAACAAAGGACACTGAGGAACAGGGTGCCATCGGTGAAGAGAAAGATGAGAAATAATTAGATTCTGAGGCCACTGAGTCTGATGTACCTCCACATCCAACCAAGAAACCAAGGACCACATCAGCTCAAAGGACAAGGATCCAAACTACAAAGAAAGATTCTACACCTCTCAAGAAAGGTCAAGTGAGGACCTATAAGAGGAAGCAACAAACAAAGAAGAAAAAACCTACCAAAAGGAAGAGAAAACTCATCAGGACCAAAGCTGACACAGAAGATTCAAAATAAGTTGAGCCTGAGGTAGAAAAGAAAAGCTTAACCCTAAGAACAATTGATGAGACTGCTAATTCAATTGCCACAATAGGTACCATGACTGATAGGAAAATCAGACAATGGGCAAAGTTGGATCCGGAGGATAAAAATTAAATATAATATGCAATAATCAAGGCTATGGTAAAATTCAAATATGTACCAGTTTAGTTTGGTAACAAAATACCCAAACCACTGAGTGAAAAAATATCAACATGATGGTCTTATGCGTTGAACTTCAAAAAGGAAGCAAGGGAGAGGATACTTGTAAGACTCATGCCTCCCGAATCCAAAATGGAAGAGATCAAAGAAATGATTTAAATTCACTTAAGTAAATTTGTGGCTAAGATAAGAGACTATAAGGTTCTACAAGGGAAATTCTTAGATCTGGACAACATGACAGATGCTAAATGGAGACAAATTGTTATTCTACCTGCAGAATCAACAAGTTGTGAGAATCAATTACTTCTCACCGAGACACCTCATATAGAGGAGAAGAAAGATAAATCAAGTCCAAAGCACATTGCTTTGGATAATGTGGAGAATACCGAGCCCATTGACTTAGATAAAGTCATGGATGATCTTGACATTCAAGATATTACTCACTATGATTTTGATAAGGATCCACAGAAGGATGTTGATGTAATATTCATATCTCTTAAGGATCAAGAAAGGAAACAAGAGTTGGAGACACAAGGAAATAAGGACATGGATGTTGTTGATGAGATATGGCCAGACACTTCCATCATAAACATAATAGGATTGGACCTTACAGAACAAATCCAAAAGGATGAAGATGTCACTGCTCAACAAGATCAAACCAACAAGCAAGACACAACTATAGATGCAGAACATGTGGGCACATAGAGCAATATGCCAGTATTGATGAAGGCCATCAATCTACTAGAAGGAAATGAAGAATCTACTGCAGCAAATAAAAGCATACCCAAAAACAAGGGTGATCCAGAAACAAAGGATACAATAGATGAAACAAAAGATACAACTGTAGAACAAGCTACTATCGATGATCAACAAGACAAGTCTACTGATCATAATAAGGAAGGAGAAAAACAAGTATAAGAAGATAAGAAGAAGGAAAGGAGTGAAGAAGCAAAGGCAAATGAAGCAAAAAAGAAAACTGAATAAAAATCTACTAAAACACCCAAGGTTGATGAAGAGACGTCTTCACCTAACCGATAGGTGAACCCTGAGTAGAAGGCACAAGAGGTTTCATCTACAAAGCCTTCACCGAGCACCTCAGAGAAAACAAATGAACTAAAAACGGTAGTTCATACATCTTCCTCTACTCAAATCTCAAGGAAGAAGAAGAGAAAGAATAAAAATCCAGTCACTCTAGATGAAATAATTGAGATTCCAGTATGTGATCCTAGAACATGGATCCTACTGAGTTAACAAAGTATGCTAGACTTTGTGAAAGGAAGGTTATGCAGGATAAACTGAGAAAATCCACAAAGGAAGAAAAGGTACTTGAAGTTGCAAGAGGAATCCTTCAGCAAATTGTATCTGATATAGATGTTGATCAAACAGCCCCCATTCTTGATCAATTAGTGGTTCTCACTGACGCTATCACATCTCAAAATATAGATGCTGAGAAGGCTATGGAAGCTAGACTTGAGAAGAAATATGAATTCAAGTTAGAAGAGAAGATAAGACAAGAAGTGGCACTAAAAAAGGTAGAGCTATCTAAACTCATAAGCACAATAGACCCCATAATGTCAGAAGCAATAGCCTTAATACAAAAATTATGCACATTGGACCAACTCACAAAGGAGTATACCAACAAGATAGCACAAATTGATGTTAATCTTCAAGCCAGTGTACAAGGTCTCACAAACAATGAAGACGCAATCAAATTGCACCAAGACCAACTCAAGCAAGCTAGGAAGCTGAGACAAGATATACAGATTGCAAAAAAAAAGTTCAGAGATGAGGTAAATGAGCTTCAATCTCAACTCTTACCAACTCTCACATTACTGCAACAACATATGACAGAGGCAAGAACACTTATTGCCACCCTGGAAATGTTTGTCTAAGAAAATATTTATGATATGCATGCTAGGATTGAGCTAGAGCACATGGCACTGGAACTCCTCAAAGAGAAATGGGAGAAAATGATTGAAGATATCAAGAACAGTCACTCCCACATTCTTGACACTCTGTAAGTTACATGTTTTTGTCACACTTTTGACAACTTATAAGTTGTACATTTTTGTCATGATTATCAAAAAATGGGGAAACAATATGTACAGTCAGGCAGTCAGTCAGTCAGTTAGTCAGTAAAAGGGGAAATAAAAGGAGGAAATGATATGTACATTCAATCATTAAAAAGAGGAAAGATTATGAAAAATAGGGGAATGTATAGTACAAAGGCAAGTATACATGTACATATACTTATACTATACCGATGCATACAGTTAGGGGGAGTCATATAATTACTAGGATATATACACGGTGTACATACTAAAACACTTTAGTATTTTGCACATATCATTTTTTGATACTAATGTCAAAGGGGGAGATTGAAGACATTATATTTTACCATTAGTATATGCAAATAAAAACATGATAAACACAATCGATTTATACTAAACTGACAGATAGGGAAAAACATTACCTGATGCCAAGGTTACCAATATTGCTAAGTACAAAGCATCCCGACGCAACACTATTCAGTTTTACCCGATGACAGAAAAGACAAAGGAACCTGACGAATAACCAATAGTGCAACCTAATAAAACAGTCAAGAGTGGAACCCAACAAATCAATTGAACCCGATTATCAATTCAAAGAAGGAACACCAACATACTTTCAGTTCACACCGATGATCAAGAATTGACAGCCAGTTATATCCCACAAAAAGTGGATCTAACTTTCCACGTCAGATAAATCACTAAAGTTTTATATTTAGCTTCTTGATTTGTTTTAAATCCATCACATGAGGTAAAAGCAATGTAATTATTATTATTTTTATTAGTTTAACTGATTTACAACATGCAAACTAAAGGATCAAGGTCAAGTTGTATAACTTCGATCTAGAGTTAACATTGTAATGCATGACTCTAAAATAGGTCAAAGAACTTGTATAAATAGATTCTCAATCAATTTTGAACATGTTGTTCGATGATGATTGTAGCCACTGAGAGTATCTAAGGATTAGATAAGAGAATTCATGCAGCAACACAGACAAAGATCAAATCAGTTTACAAGAACAAGAACCAAGGCTACCGACAAGCAGGAAAAGAATTAATCAATCACTATAGGTGATATTCATATACTGTAAGCCTTAATGGATATGTAATAAGAAATTATAGATTTCATACAGTCAAGTCAAACATATTGTACACATTCTGACAAGTGGGTTACACTTAAGAAATCCTTTCAAGGAAGGTGGATTTAACAATCCTATTGTAAATCTCTTAACCGAGTGCACACTACATCAGTGTTGCTAAATCTCTTAATAAAGTAGATCCTAATAGGTCTCCACATTAATACTCTTAACAGGGTAGATCATCAGAAGTGATCAAATTGTAAGCCTTAACCAGCTCCCTTCCATTTTGTAGATAGTGAAGTTTTGTGGGTGCCATCCCCACCGCAGTTTTTACTTCCTAACAGGAGTTTTCTACGATATCATATCTTGTGTTATGTGTCTATTACTTTCAGGAATGTTTCTATGAATGTTGCATACGATTAAGTTTATGAATTAATACTACATGCATAAGAAATAACATCATATTTGGTCGGTAATACAATAAAGATTGATTGCCAATGAAGAAAGGTGAAATGTGCTAAAAGTTTTAGAGGTACTGATTCACCCCTCCCCTCTCAGTACTACTTCCCATTAATCCCAACACTCACTTGTGGATGCGACTTCAAAATCTGAGTGTGATACACAGTACACTCCTCTCCGTGACTGTGTAGTCACTTCTCTACCATCAAACATGTGCCTCCTCCTGCATGGACATGTACAACCTCCAGGACAGTTACTATATAAAACCTCCTCATCACTGCCCAAATAAGGGATTGTCAATTTGAATATCATGAATAATATTGTCTCACAATGGTGATCATACTCCCTAGCTAAGAGGGAGTGTTAATTTTATAGCTTCGGTCATATGATACACACATGAGTGTGTGTGATATTACATATATCCAACATGAATAGCCTATTGAGAAATTGAGTAATATGTGTGTCTAGGTACGGATAAATAGTGATACATACGTACCTAAACACATTTATATACCTAATTCTTTGTAATGATGTTTCAAATTAGTCTGGATGCTATTAATACCACACACACCTATATGACTATCATATGACCTCAATTTTGTTTGAAATCAAATTGCATTGAGGTATTGTTGCGATCACATTGCATTAAACTTGCTAAGTGTTGTTTCCATTATTGGCATTGAATATTCTACTTCTTGTTTCTGATGCCATAATGGAAAACACATACTTATGAATGTCGATGCCATAGTGTTAAAGAGGTTAGGGAGAAAGGGACCCTTTGTGAAGGGTGTTTATAGTGACTGTTCCAAAGGAGTTGTCTAGACTATCAGATGACATTGAATTGGAAATCTATTTTGATTAATGATAGTATTGTGTTTAATGGTTTAGAGGGTTGGGTTGTAGAGGATAGAGAGGCTAAAGGTTGTTAGATATAAATATAGATAACTTCAACATATAAATATAGTGAAGTCATTTGTAAAGTCTATGGATGGTCACTATCATTAACAACATATGTACTGTATGAAAGAATGTGCATTGTTCTTATCAATCATGTTTGATCTCATTCCAACTCCACGCATGACATGTACACTTTTTTTCTAATCTCTATATATTTTTTGTACATACATTTTTTAGTTACATGTACAGGAATTCCTTTATATGTAATTTTTTTTATTGAAATCATGGAACAAATGGGAAAAAATGTCCTAATTTATGGAAAAGAAAGGAAATGCATGAGGATTCACAATGAATTATTTTTTCCCAAACCCCTAATTTGTAACATAATTTAATGAAATTTATAACATAATTTCCAATACTTTATGCAATTCCTTTTCCCTAGAAACTCTAGCCCTTACACAACTTCCTAGGTTCTGCCCACACCCTTTCCAATACTTAATATGCATTCAACCTTGACGGTCCACATTTCTTATCTCTTGTATTCTAACATAATTTTCAAATATGTCATAATACAAGAGATAAGAATATTGTAATGCTCCCTTAAGTTAAAAGAGATCATTTGTAATGAAATTAAAGTGAATACCTTGCATAGTTTCATTTGGACATTGTTTTCCCCAAAAAATAAGGGGCTTTCATTAAAGTAGTAGAGCAACGATCAAGACAAAAATTGGAACAACAACAGTAAGAGGAGAGGAAAATATGACTGGTACGCATAGGAAAAATCTAAGAACATATTTTAATTTTAACCATATGAAAAGTACTTCAAGTGTTGTGTTAGATTATATAGGATCTGGTGGACGCGCCCAAGTGGGTGTCAGCCACTAAAGAGTTATTCAGGAATGATGAAATACCTTGAAAGGGTGCATTCCCAATATAAATTCATAAACATAGTTCAAATAGAGCTACATATCGCTAGAGAGTGCGATTTCCAAGGGTCTTGATACCATGGATATAGGTATGTAGGTAGCCTGAAAGGTGTAGGATACCTCCAATGCACATCTTCCTTGGACATAGATTATGTGATAGTTCAATCATCATCATATCATAAATTCTAAAATTAACATAACTTGTAAAAGAGATCATTTCTAATCATAATTGGTTCATTTTTAATTTCATACTGTATAACGCTCCCATATGACTATCATATCACCTCAATTTTGTTTCAAATCAAGTTGCATTGAGTTATTGTTGTTATCACATTGCATTAAAATTGCTAAGTGTTGTTTCCATTATTGGCATCGAATATTCTACTTCTTGTTGTCGATGCCATAATGGAAAACACATACTTATCAATTATGATGCCAAAGTGTTGAAGAGGTAAGGGGGAAAGGGACCCTTTGCAAAGGGTGTTTATAGTGACTATTCCAAAGGAGTTGTCTAGACTGTCATCGTAGGATAGTGAATTGGAAATCTATTTTGGTTAATGATAGTATTGTGTTTAATGGTTTAGAGGGTTGGTTTGTAGAGGATAAATAGGTAGAAGGGTTTTAATGTGTCTCAATTCATTAAGGAGTGAGGGGACACATGGATAGGGAACTCAAGGAACTAACCTTTTGAACAAGTGTAATTGATTGTCATAGTATATAGAGATGAGGAAGATTACTGAGGAAGTTGAGAGTTTGACATGTTGAGGGAGTAAGAGTTGGTGATCCAATAAAAAGTAAAAGAGGTCCAACATGTGGATGGGCATTAGGAAAGTCAACATCTAGAGGTTTTGATATAATCAAGGATCTTGAGTTGGTCACAATGAAGGAAGTTTGAAGAGTGAGTGGGGACAATCACCAACTTTAGAAGAAAGGATCAGAATTCATGATAAAGCCCATGGTTGGAATAAAAATTCAGCATATAAATATAGTGTAATCATTTGTAGAGTCTATGGGTGGTCACTCTCGTTAACAACATATGTATTGTATGAAAGAATGTGCATTGTTCTTGACAGTCATGTTTGATCTCATTTGAACTCCACGAATTACATGTACACTTTTGTCTGATCTCTATATATTTTTTTGTACATACATTTGTTAGTTATGGGTACATGGATTCCTTTAGATGTGGTGTTTTTAATTTAAATTATGGAACAAATGGGAAAAATTGTACTAATTTATGGAAAAGAAGAGAAAAGTATGAGGAGTTGCAATGAATTATTTTTTCCCAAACCCCTAATTTGTAAAATAATTTAATGGAATTTTGGAACACCTTGTCAATATCAACACTCATACAAAATCTATCCAAAAACAAATCACACAAAATCTACCAAAAACTAAACATTTCTTAGATTTTATGAGTTCAAATATTGATAGAAATTGACTAAGAGTGTTGACAATTCCTCATAGGATTAGTTCATCCTAATATTTAAAGGAATTTATAGAAGCCTAATGTATCAATTCATGACCTCCTTGATAATACAAATATGAAATATCCCAAGTGCTAATTGACACAAAAAAACAATGGTATTACAATGATAACACAAAATATTGTTGCAGAATTTAGAGATCAGTAAAAATTGTCATAACGATGTATAATCAATAACAATATGCAATACAAAAAAGGGCCCTCCCATGATATGTATCCACCTTGGGAGGCATGGAGGTAAAGATATGTTATTACAGATCTGATAGTCGAATTATGAGATCGTTGATGTATATTGAATGCCTCAGATTAAAAATCGTGCAACTCCAAGAAATGTTACAAATTCCTTTTTCACCAAAATGGTAGACTCACCACATCATCAGTTTAATTAAAAATAATGGTCATTACTTCAATCCAAGTTGACCATTGCATCTTAGTGCAATATATATTCTCTTTTATAATAAATTTTGTTTTTAGATGTAAAAACTTGTATTATTAAAGTTTATATATACTATAACCATACAATCCATTAGAATTACTAAAAATTCCAATCATCTAATAAATCTTATTAGCAAAGTGAACTTGTAAAATATTGTTTGTCCAATGTTGTGTTCCAAACATAGAAGCAATTGGTGTAACCAGGATAAGATGAATATGATTGATCTTCATATAAGATGTACGATAACATTGGATAAATGAATTTTGTATGCAGGAACTAGAACCCCCTTTGGTGACAATTCTTCTCAAGGTTCGGCAGTTTTTGGCAAGGCGATGATGCTTCTCAAGGATCGATAGGTATAAGTCTTGAAGATTGATGACCTGAGTTGGAGGTTTTGATCTCGTAATAGGTATTAAATCCCCTAAAATAATCTATCAAGAAACAACCAAGTGCACTAGGCATGAACTAGGGGTGTACAATGTTGGAATAATAGAAAGGTGTGTACTGAGAGGGGAGGGGTGAATCAGTATCCTTAAAAAAATTTCAAACAAATATTTGTAATCATAAACTGTAGTAACCAACTATGTAGATTGATTTTACCGTACATGTAATATCCTTGCTAAAATCAAAATGCATGTAACAAAACAATAACAAATTCATGAAACTTGAGTACACATAACACATGTATTTAGTATTGTAGAAAACCCCTGTTAGAAGGTAAAAACTATGGTGGGGATGAGACCCACAAAGCTTCAGTACTATAGTAATAAAGTAGCTTGTTAGAGATTACAAAGATTGATCACTTCTGGTGACCTTACCCTGTTAGGAGTAACAATAAGATCGATTAGATCTACCTCGTGTGAGGATTTTGCAACACAAAGCAAGTGTGCATTATGTTAAGAGATTTAAGCAAAGATGCTTAAGTCTACTCTATTAGGAGATTTTGGGGTCTATTACAATTGTTAGAGAGTAATACAAAAGGAATATTGTGGATAACAAATCCTTTAAGTACGAGTAAAATTATCACCTTGCTGTGACTGATATTACCTTTTTTACTGCTCGATAGCCTTGTCTCTGTTCTGAAAACTGAATGCTTCAATCAAAATCCTTGTTCTAAAACCCTTGTCTGATCTTCATATGTCCTTAGTGTGGCAACTACTTGATCATAACTTGATCATCATACATTACAAAATGACATCTTATCCTTACATATATCAAAACTCTTGACCTAATTAGGGTTTTATAATATCTTAGAAAACCTAAGATCAACGATGTACAAAATTTACCATGATCATCTATACATAGGAGATACAAACAATTAATGAGTGGGTGCATAATTAATGTTCTAATTGATCATTGTAAATCGTTATCTAGCTCGGCAAAAAGTTGACCCTGATTGATGTGCCAATACAAACTTTTATGTAACCGTTGGTTTACTCGATAAATATTGTCTCTTAGTGTATCTTGGTGCTCAATGTATACTGTTGCTTGGTAAGTCTGTTTCTCGGTTAACTTTGTTGCTTAGTGATCATTACCAACTAGTCTATCTTTGACTCTGTTACCGACTAGAAATTTGAATACTTGAATACTAATGACAATTTGCAAACTCATATTGAGTAACATTCTCCCCCTTTGGCATTAGTATCAAAAACTTGTATATGTATATTTAGTATACATAGTGACTCCCCCTTTGTACATGCTCTCGGTATGTATAGATATTTACATATGTTTCCCCCTTTTTTTAAAATTAATGACCAAAATAAATAACTTACAACTTGTCAAAAATGTTGGGATGGGTATTCTGGAGATTTTCCATTAGTTTCTCCCATTCCTCTTTTAGGTGCTCGAGGGTCAACTATTCCAATTTTAGTTGAGCATGCATATCATATACGCTCTCTGTAACTAATAGTTCTGGGTTGGAAATCAAATTCTTTGCCATTGTCACATGCTTTTGCATCAATGCTAAATGTGGTAGTAACATAGTTTGTAGCTCGGTTACCTAATCTCTTCTCTTGTTCTCTTCCTTCTTCAAGTCAAGTCTCAATTGTTGTGTTTGTAAAATCTCGGAGTAATGCATTTGAAATTCATATTTCTCGGTTGTAAGATTATTTTCACTATCTTTTAGATCATCATCTAATTTCTTCATCTTTTCACTAATCTCGGTAGTGAAGTGATCTAGTGTGCATAATTTTTGTAGAATTGTAAGTGCTTCAATGATAATAGTTTCTAGTGTTGTTATAAATTCTGAGAGTGTTACCTTATTAACTGCCACTGCTTGGATGATATTTTCACTAATCTTGTCTTGACTCTTCATTTCTTCTCTTTCTTATATCTTCTTCTCAACATCAATATCTAATCCATTTATGGCCTCAGTGAGAAGTGCAATTTGATCAATGATAGGGATAGATTCATTGATGTTCACATCGGCAACAACTTTCTATAAGATCTCCTTTGCCACTTCTAGCACCTATGCATTCTTATGTTCTAATCTCAACATGTCTTGAGTTGCTTTTCGAGTGCATAGTTCACCATATTTCTTAAGTGATTAAGGATCAAGTGTCCTCAGGTCACATTTAGGGATGTTTATGATTTCATCTAGTGTGACTTTATCCTTGATCCCTTTCTTCTTTTTCTTCTTCTTCCCTTGTACACTTGATGTAGGAGATAGTGTTAATGATAATTGAGCCTTGTGCTTGGTATATGACTTTGGTGTCTCGATAGATGTGATGACTTGTGTAGGGGGCTCGGTAACTCACTTATTTTTATTGGTATAAGTGTCTACCATTGTCTCTATATTACCTTCACCCTTATCTACCGCATCAGTGGTTTCTTTCTGTGCATCACCTTGTGTAGTCTCTCCACTATGCTCAATGTCCTTACCAGTTGCATCACCCCTGTCTTCATGTGTATATTTTATCTGCTCGGGTATAAATTTTGATGCTTCAATTTGAATATCAATAGCTTGTACCAGTATAGGTAGATTACTTGGTACCATTGCTAGAGCGACCTTGGTTTCATCTTTTTCATCTAAGATCTCAGTCTCGATAGCTCCGGTTATCATTTCATCTTCCTTTTCTTTGTCATCAGGATCACCTTCAGTTATATCTTCTATTATGATCTCTTAATGACCTAGATTAGTCAAAAGCTCAAGAATATCATCCAAGATATTATCGACAGTTGCATCTGCAACATTTTTTGTCTCGGTGCTCCTTCGATGTCCCTCAGTATCAACTGTAGATGCAATGTAGATATTTAGATGTAAGTAACTACAGACCATTTATAGGTACTTACAGATACAGACCATGTAAATATCTAAAGGCCTGTTTGTAGATACTTGTAAATATCTGTAAGTACCTGTAAATGGTCTGTAAGTGTAGTGGGGTTTGGTGCATTTTTTAGTGTTTCATTTTGCATCCACCTTGAGCACATATTATTTATTGTTAGCTAAAAGGCTCAACTAGTTTTTAGAGGTGAAATACTCAATATTTTGGCATTGTGTTTCATTTTTATGCACTGGAAATGAACATCCCTCTTCCAACTTGAAATTTTAGGCTAACCTTATTAGAGTTCTAGTATTCTTACACATATTTTTCCTAGCTCAATGCTCGGGGGCTTCATTTAGTGAACCTGAATCATTGCACGTGCATTCGTGGCATACTAAAGAATTACCCTATTTTCAAAAAATATTGCCCCAAACTCCCTTTTTTTCACCCCCTCCAATACCACCCACCCATGCCTATTTTTCCATATAAACCCCCACCCCAACCCCCCCCCCCTGTTTAGGCAATATATTGCCCCCTTTTTGGCATATTTAAACCTCCCAATATGAAAGCATGTGATATTGTATTGCCCCTTCAATGAAGACCTTATGGCTCAATGTAAGTCTTTCAAACTCCAATAAAATGTATTTGTATTAGGATGCTTTCAATTTTTTTGAGGTTGATGTTCATCCACATGATTTATCTATTTTCATGTGATACACATTTCATGCATAGTTGTAGGTTTATGTCCTAAATCTACCATTTTCTTCCTCTTTAGAGTGTGTTTATTGATGTGCATGTCTTAAACTATTTTCCAGCTACATTGGCAAGCATTCCCTTCATAGTGTAAGAAAGTGCACTCTTTCACCACTCACGAGGGCTTTATATTAGGTACAAGAACTTTTTCTCAAAATGAACTTATTGACATGTATCAATATGTCAAGTGTGGTAGTTTAGTTAATGCTTGTAAAATGTTTGATGAAATGACAAAATGAAAGATGGCTTCTTATGGAATGTTTTGATCATAAGATATGCACAAAATGGTGTTCTTGACAAGAGCTTAAATATTTTCAAATAAATGCCTCAACAAAATTTGGTGTCATGGAATACCATGATTGTAGGACATAAAAAACATGGTGTTGTTTAGGAAGGCTTTAAGTTTTCCATAGAAATGCCTAAAATAAATTTGGTCTCATGGCCTATAATGATTGCAAGATATGAACAACATGCTTCTCTTGGTTAGGCTTTAATTTTTTCCATAGAAATTCCTTAAAGAAATGCGGTCTCATATTGTACAATGATTGTAGGATATGCACAACAGGGGCTTGTTGAAAAGGATTTTAAGACTTTCAAAAAAATGCTAGTAGCGGGTTTATAGCCACCCATTGGCCAACATCCTTCCAATGGGGGCTTTGGAACTTGGTATGAACATCCATTACATAGTAATTGATTAAATGTACATTTTATTCATATATGATTGTAGACACCCGAAAATGGACAGGCTTATGAATTTACATTAAAAATACTAATTTTCATCTATTAATTAATGGTTTTTAATCATTAATTAATCATCTATTTTCCTCTAAATTCATTCCGCAAATCATCTAATCAAATTCCCAAAATTAATTAAATAATTAATTTTATTTAATTAATTAGCCTTAATTGATTAATTACCATTAATTAATTAATTAAACTCAATTTCCTATAGTTTAAATTCAAATATTTAAACTTACTAATTAAATTCTTTCAATTAAATTAATTTAATTTCATTCAATAAAGCAATTCCAAATAAAAAAGAATTCAATTATCTCACATGTTGAAAACTTTAATTAAATAAATGAATTAAATATTCATTTATCTTCAAAGAGATAACTCCAATCAGATCACATGGGTAACTTCACCCACCTCTCTAGTCCACATGGGTAACTTCACCCATCAATTAGCTCTTCAGTCAACCAAACTCTATCTCCTCTTTACCAATTGAAGAGGTGGATTTTACTGATGGCTTCTCCAGTTCCCTTTGATCTCAACTGTTCATCTCCCTATCTCTGGGATTGATCTCAACCGTTCATTTCATCCCCAATTCCTATATAATAAACCCTTCATAACCATTTGAAGGATCCAAGATTTCAAGCTCTCGTGCGCCATTACTATGTCAGTTTGGTTCTAGCATTCAATCCATCTTACGATCACACACACATTTCAATTATCAAATTCTTGACACTTCTCAAGTCATAGATGTTGCCCACACAAATACTAAGCATCAAAAATAACGTTTCAGAAGGAGTAGAGAGAGACAATAGAAACTTCAAGCACTTTGGGGTTTGCATTCATTTGTTCTCCTTTCTTTGCTTGTACATTTTATTGGTCATGCTTCAAGTTATTCATTTTAGTAGTATTTGTGTATTGGATTTATATCATTTGTAAAACCTTTGCTACTAACCCTCACCTTTGGAAAGCTTGGGAACTACGAATCACGAAAAGAGGTGTACAATGATTATTTCTAGTACAATGGTAGACATGTATACAAAATCAAATAGGATCAAAAGGTACAAGAACTATTTGACAAAATACCTCAAATAAATGGTGTGTCATGGACTGTAGTAATTGCAAGCTATGTCATGTTATTCTTTCATGAGGATTCTCTCAAACGCTTTGAGCTAATGAAGCCTTCGGGAACATACCTTGACTATGTAACATTAGTTTATATTTTACTAGCTTTTAGTCATGTAGGTTTAGTGGATGAGGGTTGTATATAATTCAATGACATGATTAAATCTTATTAGAACCACTTTCACTTCTCCTTTCTTTCCCTAAATAAATCCTCTACACATTGAACATATGTACTTGTCAAAAGTAATTATATAAATTAATAGGTTTGTCCAGCCCAGAGTTGGTGAGAAAATGTTCACAAATTTCATGAATAGGAAACTAAAACTGGATTAAGATGTACCTAGATATTTTAGAATTGTGTATTCCATTGACCTTATTGCCTACATACCTTTTGAGAATCATGTGTTTACTACAAAAATTTCTACTCTCAAAAGATATTTTAATTACTATATAGATTAGTGATATTCTTCAAATTTTTGTAGATTATTTCAATAGATTTGATGTACTATTTCCTATTGTGAAAAAATCTTGCAAAGATCCCTAACATAAATCTCTCACTTATGTTCCTCATACCCATGAGAATAATTGAACTTTAGGAAATATTGCAATGTTTAGTTCTATATTATAGAAAGGGAAAGGAATTCAAATAAAGGAAAGTTTCTATTGTCTACAAAACACTTGTTCGTTATTTTTTCATACACATTTGGTCTCTAACTCTATATTATAAGATTTTTATATTGTGATTTTATATGCATTGACCATTGGAATGTTTAATTTTACTATTTTCACTTTATGTGATCTATTACATTATCTAATTCAACCTTATGATTTTGAATTTTACCTTGTGATATCTACATCATGTAGTTGTAGACTAATTTTTAGTTGATGTAAATTACTGATACTATTTTATTTTTAGAAGCGCTAGTGAGGATCTTGAAGAATCCAATGACACTAATACCATAGTATTATCAAGCACACCTCCTACTACATACAACTCTTGTTTACAATATATGTTTTAGACCTGTGTATTTGGCTTACAAAGATAGTTGTTTAGTTGACATTAATTAAAAACAAAAGTAAGATCTATAAAACAAGAGTGTTTAATTTTGGTAGATTAGGTCTAGAATGATACTTTTAATGTTAGTTAGTTAGTTATACAATTAAATTGTAACTTTTAACAAGTTTATTTTCTTTATGTGTTTCATCTAATTATTTCTCTCATAATGCAACATTATTATGGTCTTAATATTACAATGATGTTAAATTAGTGTCCAAGGAAAATTTTCATACTAAATTGTTTTAAAATTGTAAAGTTTATTGATGCATATAATTTACTAATTATAGGGAAATAGGGATTTCATATTATAGATGGAATGCTAATATATTTGTGAAGATGAACATGTTGTTACTGTAAGATTTATTGAGAAGTTCCTAGGGAAAATCATGTGTTAAGAAAGTGTGATATTTAATTGCAATATTTTATGATGCCCCTAAACATATTGGAAGGGTACTTGGATGCCCTCATAAGTAGATGATAATTCTTAATACCTTATTATTAAATATGGTTCAATTACAACAAAACCCTGCTAATCTCTCTATTGTGGCTAATCAAAGCTCTCTTCCACCATGTTATCATTGTAGTCCACTCACTATGCAAGTTCTTAACACTCCACTTCCATAGGGTGTTGAGTCCCTGAAGTTTTAGAGGCATAAGGATGATGGGGATCCTCATCTCCACATGGATTCCTTTCTTACTCTATGGAGTGACTATCATAACCTGGATTATGTGTTTCTCAAGCTATTATCTTGGTCCCTTAAGGGAACCACAATGGAATGATACAAATCTCTTACAGATTATTCCATTCAAATATTTGATCAGCTAATGGATTCTTCTCTTACATTTCCAAGTAAACATTGACAAAAAGGTCACTATCACTAACCTTATTCATTGTAAGCAAAATACAAATGAGAAGGTTGTTTGGATTAATGGGAAGTATGTACTGAGAGGGGAGGGTTGAATCAGTACCTCTAAAACTTTTTGTATCCTTTCATCAATTGACCTTTGTAATCAATTGCATGTCCATTCAATCCTATCTAAACTATCTTGATGTGAGTTATATCAATTCATAACATTAATAAACATGTGAATCATTCATAGAAACATTCATGAAAGTAGTTGACACATAACACAAGATATGATATCGTAGAAAACTCCTGTTAGGAAGTAAAAACTGCTATGGGGATGGCACCCACAAAACTTCACCATCTGTAGATTGGAAGGGGCCAGTTAAGGCTTACAATTTGAACGCTTTTGATGATCTACCTTGTTAGGAGTATCAATGGAGACATGTTAAAGTCTACTCTGTTAAGAGCTTTAGAAACACTATTAAGTGTAGAAACTGATGAAATATCAGATTCAACTCCAAGATCCAGCTGCATGCAATAAACCTGTCACAAAGAATAGAGAAACCAAATGGAAAAAGCAGAACTCAGAAGTTACTCAAAATGTGAGAGCAAAAATATCATCTGAATTTATTAAAAAAGAATTACAAGGTTCAACCTATAAAGGTGAACAAAACCCTAAAGCCTAAAAAAGCTAGGTTGCACATTATTAATTAAGAATTAATTAATAATGCACCTAAGTGAAGCTTAAGCAACTAG
>MU227615.1:2500936-2522968 GCA_018584345.1 Thuja plicata | reverse complement strand
CATTATTAATTAAGAATTAATTAATAATGCACCTAAGTGAAGCTTAAGCAACTAGAGTAATAGGAACTTATATAATTAAATCAATATGATTTAATTAATAAGCGTAAGGTAATAATACTCTAACATTAAGTGTGCACTCGGTTAAGAGATTTGATGTTGGGCTGTTGAATCCACCTTCCTTGAAAATATTTTTACACTTTGCTCCACTTGTTAGAATGATAGAAAATTACAAATTGACCTAGTAAATGCAATCTCCTATTGTTGATACAAATCCTATGTAGTTCACATAAAAATATTATCACCTTAACTGTGATTGAATAATACCACTGATTATCGATTTCCTTTGTTCTTGGTTCTACTAACCAAATCCTTATTTTTCTATTCTGGTTCTTAAAACTCTCAATTCAATCCATAGATGTTCTCGGTTTGTTCTCCTCTCTCTTTTTCCTTCTCACACCCTCATTCTAATGAATGATTGCGTCATCTATTTATAGATGGATTGACTTCATCGAGTTCGATAAAAACAATGTTAACTCTAAGATTAGGTTTACAACTTATACCTAGATCTCCTAGTCTATGTGTTTTAAATCAGTTAGACTGATTAAATTACTTACATTCACGTATCTTGTCCCTAAAGAAATGGACTTAAAATAATTAAATATCCTATAAATATAATACACTTTCTTTATTTGACTTGGAAGTCAAATCCACTTTTTGCGGCCTGCAACTGACTTTCAGTTTTGTCTGTCAGTCATGCTTGACTATCCTTCGGTATTGTCTGTTAGTTGCACTGTATTTGTCTTGTCGGTCTGCACTATAACTTGCATTTTAGTTTCCTCTATCGGGTTCCACTTTATCTATCTGCTTTGTGATTTTTGGTTTACACACTAACTTGTGTCATCGGTTCTCTCTGTACTTAGTCATCTTTGGTGATCTCTTAATCTGATCTTTAGTTTTCTCTTTCATGTATTTTGATGTAGGCTTACCAAAAGTGTTGTTTGTATACTAATAAAAAATTAATTTCATCTATCTCCCCCTTTGACATTAGTATCAAAAACTGATATGTGCAAAATACTAACAAAATGTTAAGTATATACAACATATATAATCCTTAGTCATTTAATGACTCCCCCTATGTATATGTCAATATTTCTGTACATATGATATCTTTTCCTTTTTCATATCATTTTCCTTTTATGAATATACATATACATATCTACTATTTTCCCATCTTAATGAATGTACGTAACATTTTCCCTTTTTATTTTGTACTTATATCATTTCCCCCTTTATTTGATATTAAGGGAAAAGGTCATTTACCTTAGAGCTTATAAAAAATATGGGAATGTGAAGACGTCATGTCCTCCATCATTTTCTCACATTTCTCTTTAAGGTTCACCAGAGCCATGTGCTCAAGTGTGATCTTTGAATGCATATCATAGATGTTGTCTGCTACAAACATCTCGGGAGTTCCTATTAGTTGCCTTGCATAATTGATATGTTGTTGGAGCAGTATAAGATTTGGCAGAAGTTGAGCTTGTAGCTCGGTTATGTCTTCCCTGAAATGTGTTTCTTCTTCCCATAGCTCTTTCCTTAAACCTTTTTACCTCAATTATCTTCTCATAATGCAGTTTGACTGCATTGTCTCCATCTGTGGTTAAGCTACTAGCACTGTTTGCTAGATTTACATCTAGCTTTGCTATATTGTCACTATTTTCAATAGTGAACTTCTTTATTGTGCTTATCTTTTGAATCAAGGTAATGGCTTCAAATATGATGGGGTCTAATTTAGATATGAATTCTGATAGCTTTACCTTATTCACTTCCACTTCTTGGCTGATGTTCTCTATTAGCTTCTGTTGGTACTTCATTTCGGCTCTTTCCTCAATTGCCTTCTCAGCATCAATGTTCTGAGTTGTGATTGCATCTGTGAGGGTAGCTAGTTGATCAAGAATTGGCTTGTTTTGATCAATGTCAATATCAAGTACAATTTGATCTAGTATGTCCCATGTTGTCTCCAGTACCATGGAGTCCCTGTGTTGTTTATTCAGCTTCTCTTGCAATGCCTTCCTTTGGCATACTCTCCATATTCTTGTAATGTGTCAATGTCAAGTGTAGAGGGGTCACACTTCAGTATTTCAATGATTTCATCCAGTGTAACCTCTAACTTTTTCTTCTCTGTATTCTTCTTCTTCTATGATTCAGTAGAATGTAACACCATTGCCAATTTCTCAGCCTTTTCTGTTGTGCTTGATGATGTGACCTGTTGTGCTTCTTTCTACTACTTCATGTCAGTTTCAACTCATCGGGTGTCTGCAGATGTCTCCATATTCACCTTAGCATCATCAGTAGCACTCTTGTCTATTTTCTCAGGAGTACCATCTTTTGGTTTGTCTCCTTCATTGGTGTCCTTTGCATCATCTATCTTGGTATTTTCATTCCGGTCCTGAGTATCTGCATCTTTTTCTTTATCTCCTTTAGTAACCTTGTTGGTGTCGGTTACATCTTGAGTATTTCTGATGTCTTTATGACCATGGATGTTGTCTTTGTTTTCTTCTTCTCCTGCATCCTTCAGAGTATGCTTCTATGGTGATTTTCTTATTTCTTACAGGATATTGATAACTTGTATCAATATAGGCATGTTGCCTGGAATATTCACATGTACAGTATCAATTGTTGTGTCCTGTTCATCAGTTGTGTCTTTTGCAATAGTGACATCTTCACCCTTATTGATTTCATCTGCTGGGTCATCGGTAATGTCAATGACGTTAGTATCCACAATGTTTTCATTTGTGGTATCATCCCATGTTTCATCTGCAACATCTGCAGCCTTGTTCCCTGTTGTATCATCCTCTTCTTTATCTAACTCAATGGATGTCTCACCTTGAGTTGCCTTGTCAATGTCTTGTTGTTGAAGGTCTTTGTCGGGGCTTACCTCCTCAATAGGTCTGTTCATTATTTTGCACCATTTCTTGTGGCTGTCCTTTTCAAGTTCAATTAACTTTCCTTCAAGAAACTTATATGCCCTCATCTTTGGTGAGAATTCCTTTTTGTGTTTGTCCATCATCTCATCTATCTCTACCTTCTTAGATTCATGTGGCATTAGAGAAACAAGTACTCTCTCTGATCTCTTTCTCATTCTTTAATGCAAATTTCCAGCGGGAGGATAATCTATCCAAGAGCTCCCTTGGTACATAACTTCCTTCAAATTGCATTGGTACATATTTGAAGTTATACATTTTAGCTATCATGGCTTCCTCAACTTTATTCTGATCTTCTTGATTTAATTTCTGCCATTTTCTAATTTGTGGATCTGTAATAGATCCAGAATTTGAAATATAAACACAAATGTCATCAATAGTGTTAGGTTCTTTTACCTTGATATTTTCTGCCTCTATGGCTTCATCTTTCTCGGTGTCTTCTATGTCCTCTTGGGTTCTGATGAATTTCCTTCCCTTTTTGTTTTGACCTCTTTTCGGTGCTGGAGATTTCCTCTTGTAAGTCATGACCTTTCCTTTCTTCAGAGGTGGAGTAGATTCTTTGGATGTTTGGCTTCTAGTCCTTGAAGCAGCTATTGTCCTTGGTTTCTTAGATGGTGGAGGAGGTGGCGTATCTGACTCTGTTTCCTTAGAGTCATTATTTTCTTCATCTTTACCAACAGATAGTTGTTCTTCGATTTCCTCCTCTTGTTTAGCTTCTTCACCTTCCTCGGCTTCTTCCTCGATTACTGATAGAATCTTCTTGAGATTCTTTACCATATTGTCTTTCTTTTTTACTATCTTCTTGACAACTAGGCCTGATTTAATTTGTGTCTTGGCCTCTTCATATGTGCCCAACCTTGGTTTCTTCTTGTTCAGTGGTTCATTGATTAAGGCATCAATTGCCTTTGTTGCAAGATCAATGTTGATCTCGTATTCCAATGGTTGTAACCATGTTGTCCTTGCTACAACAGGTTTGATGTAAGTATTATCTATGTCAACCATGAAGCATATCTCATCCTTATATTGCTCAATGAGTTTCTCAGGGATTCTTACCCTCTTTTGCATTTGGTATTTGAATGCATTGAAGTATTCATCCATGACTGTTTCAAAGTTATCTCCTAGTGCAGCTATGTGCTAACTGATTTGCATGGTGACCAGTTTGGTGTTGTCCCATTTCACATCTCCTATTGATGGGAACTTTTCTTGAAAATAGAAGAAGATACACATTATTAGAGAGCCAAACTTACAAGTGTTTTACTTAGCATTACTGATTGTCTTTAGGTTGTCCTTCAACTAATTTAGGAGTGGCTTAGATAAGTCTAACTGTGTACCCTCCTTAACAATTTTGTAGGTTGTGTCCACTACACTTGATGCTATGTTGTTTAATCTGCTATCCTGGAAGAATTTGTAACCCAAAACACATGCACCAAACTTGATCTCATCATCGATTATTGTTGTTGCCTTCAACCCTCGGCTATCCCATTTGACTCCTATCATATTTTCGGTCTCTACCCTCGGTGGATGCTTTAGTGCCTTTACTTTATTGGTTATGGGGTAACCGGTGACCGCATGGATGACATCTCAGGTTATTGCCTTCGGTTCATCTAACCATAACTTTTTGTTATGCATTGTGTTCAGCACTAACCAAATCCATTTAGTTTTGAAGACTTTCAGGAAGATTAGGGCATTGGTGAGCCCTTTCACCTCAATGTGTCTATGCTCTTCCTTAAGTGTTCCATCATCATTGCAAAGCTTCTTATAAGCTTCTTCTACCTCTGACGTTCCAATCTTTGCAATCTTGCAGTGTATGAAGGATCGAACATCTTCAACCAGCAAAACCCTAGCTGGAATGCGTGAAAATGCACCAGCATCATTGGGTTGTGAGGAAACCTTTAGATGGATCTTATAATTAGGTTCCTCACATTTCATGTTCTTGATGAGATTGAACTCATCTTTCTTTGCATTCTTAGATTTCACGGTTCGTGAAGTCGATGCCATTTTCAAAAAATTAGGGCTTCTTTGTAATGCATAAAAATGGAGTTGTCGGTCTTGAAGAACTTACTTTTTGTGCTTGCAAAGATCTTTGAACTACTTTGGAGTGCTTGGAGGTTGAGTCGTGTTCTCTCTATAGCTTGGTTGCTTTCTACTCAAAAATCACCTTTCGTCGCTCTGCTCTAGGTGTCATGACAAATGAATCATTCTAATGCCCTATTTATATTTGTTGCCCTAAAATGTGTGCCATAAATTCTTACCAACTCATCAGTGTATGAAGACAGAGTTTGTCGGTGAAGACTTTACTTCCATCGGTGACACTTACAACGTTTTTAAATAGTCGATGTTCACTTTGCTTTTACCGACAAGTTTCGGTATCACCGACAACTTGTTCATGTTCTTGTTTACCGACAAGGCTCGGTCTATACTAGCAACTTTTTCTTTTAACCGACACATCTCGGTAAAGGTAGGTAGTCTTAAATTTGAGTGTATACCAACGAGTTTCGGTATATATGCCCAAAAGCATAGTTATCACATATTTCAACAAGTACAACCATGATGCATCTTTCTTATGCTAATTTGGAATTATATCAACATATTATGGAACTGATGTAAAGTAATAGCTTGGGGTAATGCAGTTCCATACTTACTTGCTCTACTTAGGTGGGGTTGGTGATGTCACCGGATCCATTAGATAGGGTGTCACCATTTGCATTGCTCATTCCAGGTTCATCATTGCTTGAATATTTTCTCCACATTTTATCTCTAGCCCTTTGATATCTTCAATGGTGTTTCCATTGGGATATGTGCTTGTCTCTGTCATTCAGTCTCTGTAGTCTTTCTTGAGATGACCAACTTTATGACAGTGTAAGCATGCCATTCTGGGTTTTGTCTAGCCTCTAGACTTTGTTTTCTATTGTCTCATACATTTTGCAGCAATGTGACCATATCTTCCACATGCTATACAATTTTTCCAAGTATTGTAGTCCCATACATAATGATTGTCTATTCTCTTCGGTTGATAGGGATTTTCTTGAACTTTAGGCTTCCATGTTTTCCTTTTTTCTCCAGCATTCAATAGTTGTGTGCCCATTCATTTTGCATATAGGACAATATTTGTCCATGTAGGTTTCCTTCTTTGGTTGTTTCATCTCAGACTTACATTCATATCCTTTATGACCTTTCTTATTACATTTATAATAGAATCCTATGAATGAAGATGTAGATTTAGGAATACCTCTCATTTTGCCTCTGCATACATTTGATGTATGGCCTTTCTTTCCACAGTGATTGCATGTAATATTTCTTGGTCTTGGATTTTCATAGACATTCTTTGGATTGGATTGATTTGATGATTCTCCATTTTTGGTAAATCCTAGACCATTGTTGTTGTTGACTCTTCATTGTCCCTCAAGAAAATCATCCATTCTTTTATTTCTTTCTTCATCCTTTTTTATAATTTCATTATGTTGTTGTTGTATTCTTAATTCATGCTTTAACTTTTCATTCTCATCCCCCAGTTCACCGATAGCTTCTATTCTTTCAATGAGTTCAACATTTAGTCTATTTGCCTCTTGAATCATAAGAATAATCTGATTTGTTATCTCATGGTGATGCTCTATAAGTCTTTGTATTTCAGACTCCTTTTCTTGCAGCTTTTCTGTGATCTTTCTTCTATCATCAATAGCTAGTGTTCTTTCTTGTTCAGCCTATCTAGCATTGTTCATGACATCAATCATCATTACCATCAATTTCTCTTGACTGATTTAGAGAGATTTGACTTGTCTAGCCAGATGTAGATTGATTTCAGTTAGGCTTGTGATGCTTTCTTCTGATGTATCTGATGCCTTGCTTGTATTTGATCCTGAAGACTCAAATAAATCTAGGATCTCTTCCTCATGATAATATGTCTCATTACTACGAGATTCCATATTCTTTCTTTCATCCAGCAACTGTCTCATGCTGATTCTAGCTTCTTTATATTGTTCATAGAACATCTGAATTTCAAGCTTTTTGTTCTCAATATTTTTATCAAGTTTGTACTTCTCCATTGTATGATCTTTTATCTTAAGCCTTTAATCTTTTCAAGAAGAGACTTAGCTCTGATACCAATTTTTTGGATTAATGGGAAGTATGTACTGAGAGGGGAGGGGTGAATCAATACCTCTAAAACTTTTTGTATCCTTTCATCAATTAACCTTTGTAAACAATTGCATGTCAATTCAATCTAATCTAAACTATCTTGATGTGAGTGATATCAATTGATAACATTAATAAACATGTGAATCATTCATAAAAACATTCATGAAATTAATTGACACATAACAGAAGATATGATATCGCAGAAAACTCTTGTTAGGAAGTAAAAACTGCGGTGGGGATGACACCCACAAAAATTCACTATCTACAGATTGGAAGGGGCCGGTTAAGGCTTACAATTTGATCACTTCTAATGATCTACCTTGTTAGGAGTATCGGTGGAGACCTTTTAAATTCTACTTTGTTAAGAGCTTTAGCAACACTGTTAAGTGTGCACTCGATTAAGAGATTTGATGTTGGAATGTTAAATCCACCTTCCTTGATAGGATTTTTACACTTTGCTCCACTTGTTAGAATGATAGAAAATTACAAATTGACCTGGTAAATGCAATCTCCTATTGTTGATACAGATCCTATGTAGTTCACATAGAAATATTATAACCTTAAGTGTGATTGAATAATACCTCTGATTATCGGTTTCCTCTGTTCTTGGTTCTGCTAACCAAATCCTACTTTTTTTGTTCTGGTTCTTGAAACTCTCAATTCAATCCATAGATGTGATCATTCTATTCTCCTCTCTCTTTTTCCTTCTCACACCCTCATTCTAATGAATGATTGCATCATCTATTTATAGATGGATTGAATTCATCGAGTTTGATAAAAACAATGTTAACTCTAAGACCAGGTTTACAACTTATACCTAGATCTCCTAGTCTATGTGTTTTTAATCAGTTAGACTATTTAAAGCACTAACATTCACGTATCTTGTCCCTAAAGAAATGGATTTAAAAAAATTAAATATCCTATAAATAGAATACACTTTATTTATCTGACGTGGAAGTTAGATCCACTTTTTGTGGGCTACAACTGACTTTCAGTTCAGTCTGTCGGTCATGCTTGATTGTCCTTTGGTATTGTCTATCAGTTGCACTATATCTATCTTTTTGGTCTACACTGCAACTTGCATTCTAGGTTCCTCTATTGGGTTCCACTTTATCTTTCTGCTTTGTGATTTTTGGTTCACACACTAACTTGTGTCATCAGTTCTCTCTGTACTTAGTCATCTTTGGTGATCTCTTAATCTGATATTTGGTTTTCTCTTTCTTGTCTTTTGATGTAGGCTTACCGAAAGTGTTGTTTGTATACTAATGGAAAATTAATGTCATCAAAGGTGACCAACTTCATCTTGAGATACTAATCCATATCCATAAAAGTTACTTATGGCTTGCCCAATGGTGAGCTTCAAAGAATGTTCACCAAAAATTTGCAACAATCATTGAGGGAGAAACTTTCCTTGAACTACCACCCCAACTTTATCAATCTTTGCAGTTCTCTAAATGATTATAACCACATCATTACTCAATACAAATATTCTTCTTCTAGTGCATATGTAGGCAAGGCTTCCCTGGGTGGGAGCCATAAAATAAATATATGGCCAATGTGATTGCACTTCCTCAAACCACAAAAAGAAATTACTTCTCTATGATATCTCAACATAAGTGGGTCTTCGCCAAGTTAACTAATTCTTATGTGAGTATCCTACACAAGTTGTAAAAGGAAAACCTAGTCACCCTTCCTAAGATATAACCTCTTCCAAATTACTTATCATACCCTAGTTGGTATGAAAGTTCAAACTTATATCAATTTCATCATGTACATGATCATGGCACAACAATGTTGTGTATGTCTTTGACATCTTTTCCAAGACCAAAGAAAACAATGTCATTCCAGTCTATGGAAGAAAGTGAAAAGATAAAAATTTGGTGGACAAGAAAAATAGTAAACTTTAGATTTACATTGATCCTTTCCCACTACATTCAAAAAATTATATCTCTGCGTCATCATCTTCTCCCCCTCTATCAAGTGATAGTCCATTTGGAAATACAATCACCATCACTCTTATCTTCCCCCTTAACCAAAGGATGCCTAATATTGACATATCATTTATGCCTCTGGATATCCCTACTACTGAAATCCTTCTCCCTTATACGTCCCTGCGCAAATCAAATAAAATGTCATAACATACATTATGATTAATCTTGCATGCAAAGTCATCATTACAAAGGAGGTCATGCTTTTTAATGGACTAGATCGTGTGAGATATGATGAGTACAAGGCCATCATCTAAATACACAATGGTATATCCCTCCCCCTTTTTGGTATACCACCTTGACGGTCTTTATGGGACCCAAGGAAATCTCTACCACTTTTGTCATTTTTCCTGAGTTGAACCTTATTTGAGTAAAGCTAGGTTTCTCCTAGTTGGTATCTATGGGGGTGGCTCCCATGATAGTTCATATATGCCTCAACTTATCTAATGAATGTATTGTGCACATTTCCCAAGACACTAGATATTATCCCTTAGTATCCTATGGGGGATTTCTATTAGACAATTTATGGCCTACTTCAGTAGTGCCCCTACTCTCTCAGCAGAATCTATTATTCAAAAATTATATGATGTATAAGACCAATGAACTTTCATTTCAAATTGTAGCACATGTATCCCCTTCCATATTTGGCATTACATCTTAGCCCACCCCTATTTTGCAACATGCTTCACCCTCTATTCCTTCTTCACTGAGGGCTAAATGAAAGCGTTTTCCTCAGCAAAAATCCCTTGGCCACCTAGGAATTTACAGTCTCCATAAATGTCTCATGCTCTTGTGAATACATCTAGAAAAAACAAAGGAAAGGCACCCATACTACAAAATTCCAATGTTCACCCTTAGTAAACATTTCCCATCCTAGGAGACATCCATCAACCTGTCACTTATGGTAAGGCTAAGAGGTCATTGTGTGCTCATCTATCTCCTTTGGCACCTACCTCCCAACCTATGAGGTCACCCCATGTTCCTTTGACTAGTCCTAGAGTGAAACAAGGAAGACAATATGTGAGTCAGTCTACAACTACCACATTGATAGCACCTCTTGCTTCACTAATAGGGCATTCCTCCTTTCCATTCTTTGAATCTATGCCCTCCCGAATGGAGTAAGATGTTGCTAAGCCTTCGTAGTCTTCTCATCCTTGTTCCCACCTTTTCCAAGATATGTTTACACATGAACCTAAGAATTATATGTGGGAAAGGGACTCAAAAAATGAGGTCATCAAAAAGACAAAGCCTAAATCATCAATTCATTTATTTATGTCACCTTTTCTGCTCCTACTGCATCTACATCTCATCTAGACACATCTTCAATTTTTCTTCCTCTTGCTTCAGTGAAACATGGGCCTTGCCCTAAGAGGTTCTAAGTTTTCATTCTCTATCCTAGGATCCCCCACTCATCACCTTATTACCAGATATTCTCAATTTCCTAAACCAATTAACATGTTACATACACATGCAATGTCTAGTGCAGTCATGTCTACCTATCCTATTTCATATGTCGATCATCATCCCAACTTTCATAGGTTTATTAGGCCCACTAGAGTGGATTGGATGGTATCTCCTACATCCTTTAAAAGAAAGTTTGAGTAGTGACATGTGCCTGATTTTTCTCATTGAAAATATATTTTGGTGGATCCTCTATTTATTTTTGTGCTTGATGTGGAGAAGGCTTCGTCTGGAATTTTTCATCGCCTCTTTCATAGAATTCAATGGCATGGCTCCTTCAATATTTCCTTAGGTTAATTTTCCTACATATTATGATGCATTCATTTTTTACTTGCTAGAGGATATTTCAATATTGAAAGTGATATTTTCGTGAACCCTCACGCTCGCCTTATTTGAGATTTTGGATGAAAAAGTTGAAGAAGCATCATCATTGGCTCTAGTTTTCAGTGAGGTGCCTAGGGCTGCCTTAGCAGTTGTTACTCAAGTATTTTCCTCCCTCCTCATAGGATCAAGATTGGGAGGATGATGACCTCTTGGTGGAGTATATCTAAGGTATTTCCTACTCTTCCATATGTATATTACATAATGCATGTTTGTGTCCCCCTGCTTGTATTTTAATGTTGATCCCCTATGAAGAACCCAAGTTACTCTGTTGGTACTTGGAAGTAGAGATTTATCTGGTGTACACTTCTTCTATATGTTATCCTATTCTTGTATCTGTTGTAACTTGATTTTCAATATTCGAGGGTGATGCAAAGTGTTGGGGGCACTTAGGCCTTCTTCCATGTTGACCCAAATTTTTATTTTATATTTTTCTTCATGTTTATTCTTCAAATTTGAAATCTTTGGCATTATGATGAAATACCCATATATAGTTATGCACTAAAAATATTTTTACTACTATGGGTTTTGTCACTAAATAATCAGATCCCCCTATCTCCGCTTGTTTATTTTGATTTTGTGGGCATCATGTGTCACCTACTATGGGGTGACATTTTATGGAAACATCTGTTGGAATGACTATGGAAATTTGGGACTAAGAAGGGAGGGGCTAATCAGTACCACAAAAAAATTTATAACTGAAATTGCATATAACCATATATTGTTGCTATTGTTTACCGAATTCAATAACTTGAAATAAAACTCATGTAAATCTTATAAAACATATCATCAAAACATTCAAGTAAAAGATCTCATAACTCCATGATTTTATTTATGCACAAATCCTTGGTTAGAGGAAAAAACTGTGGTGGGGATGATACCCACAACCTTCACTAACTGTTGTATAAAAGGGTGCTCGGTTAGATTTTACAATGTTTATCCATTTTGATAGCTTACCCGATTAAGAGTATACAAAGACTTGTTAGGTCTACTTGGTTAGAGGATTTTACAATCTCTACACTTAGAGATGTACCCTGTATTGGGATTTCTAGCTCTCAATACAATAGTATCAACAACTTAACAATGTCTGCTATATTGTATCAAAAACAAATGTTGATCAGACTCTAAGTGCTCTGAAATTTTTGTTACCTCATTCTCAAACTATAACATTGATTCTGTAGCTAAATATCTTCTTGGTGCTCTCTGCTCTGCTCTTTGTTCTTCAAATAACTCCTTTTACTTTCAGTAACAATAACATCCTTCTCTGTATCATCACTATGTTTTGCTCTGTAAATCATCCTTTAAATATAAGAGTTATTTCCTCTTAATCTTATGTATTAAGTACGTTGTGATTTGTTTTAAACTGTTAGATCTATTTTTCCACTCGGTGATAGTGTCACTTTTACCTCGGTACTTGGTGTATTTCTTTGAAATAACAATCTTTCATTAACCGCTTAATCTGCTCCTCAGATCTTCTCTTTGAATTAATTCGATCATTGATCTTGTAACAAAATATTCTTTTCACATTGTAGAATCACAATTAATGTTGTGTCAATTCATTAATTGCATCCTTATCATGTTTAGAATCAATTAAGTAACTTGGTAGAGTAACTTCTCTTTGCTTGGTTAACTGATCTTTAGTACTCGCTAACTCTCAACTCGATGTACTTCATATGCGCTCAGTGTTCGATAACTGTAGACTCTCGGTGTAGTGTCTTTAGCTCTATTGTGTGCTTTACCAACTTCACTAGCTTACTCGGTGTACATTACCGATTGGTTAAGTATTTGGATTTCTCCCTTTTTACCGATTGACTCTTCTAACTCATATGACTTTGACTTAACTAATGACAAAAAAAATATCTATAGAGATAAAAATCTCCCCCTTTGACATTAGTTGAGCATTTTCACAAAAACCTCAAATTCATCAAAATTAATAATCCCCCCTCGAATGTTACTCTCTATACAAAATATGTACAACTCTTCTCCTCTTTTTTCATTTTCACATATATACTTTTTTTTATTTTGTATTGACTCTATTTGCTTTTTTTCAGACTTCTATATCTAACTCTCTATCTATCTATATATCCCCCTTTTTGATAAAAAGTATCAATGGTAAAACTTATGTATCAAAAATGTTCTTATACCTTTGTTGTATCCTAGCCAGTACAGTCTCCCAAGTGTCTCAGATATTCAGTAATATAACAATGTGCTCATTGATTTATGTCGATAGGTCAACTATAGTATCCAGGGTGCTAGAAAACTTGCTAGTTCTTTTTCTTTCTTCAAACGTATCTTCATTGATTGCATATGGGGAATCAGTAGTGCTTGCAGTTCAAGTAACTCCAATCTCAACTTATCTTCCTCCTGTCTCAATGAGAGTTGAACTCCGATGAGTTCTTGTATCTTTGAGTAATAGGGCTAGAATTCTCCATGCTTGGTAGTTATCTTTTTAAGCTGCTCAATCATCTCTTTTTCAGTATCTGCATCCTTCTTCTTGATTTCCTCGGTAAAGTTAGAAAGAATACATAATTTCTGAAACAATGAAATGATGGATTGCAATTGTTCTTCAACTTTTGAACATAGCTCAAAAAGAGTTAACTTTTCTATATCAATATTTTGCAGTAGGTCCTCCATCAATTTCTTCTCCATAGATTCCTTGTGAATCTTAAACATGTATTCAGTCATGTCCTTGTTTAGTCCTTTGATTTGTTGGACTAGATTTCCAACTTTGTCTAGAAGGGGCTCAGACTCATCAATAGTAGCTTCAGGAATAATTTCTTGGAAAACTTCTTTGACACCTTCTAGTATGTCTACCTTTTTCTTCTTCGCCAATAACTTGTCCTGCTCAGCCTTTTGAGTTACAATCTTTGCATATATGCGTAATTCCTTGGGCTTCATCATATTAAGGTCTCCTAGTGGTATGATTATTGGCTTGCTTAAATCAATCACATGTTTCCTCTTCTTGTTCTTCTTTTTCTCATTCAGTTTGCTCTCCCCTCTAGAGCATTTAGAACGTGATGCCATTGTTGCATCTGGTGACTCGGTATGGTGACTGGCTATACTCTCCTCTACTTTAACTTCATCATCTTTTTTGGTTTCTTCTTTCTGTACATCCTTCTCTTTTAGATTTTTTCCCTACAACATTTATTTTTCTGTAAATTGTGTCTTTTGAACATTCTAAACATTTGATGTGTCGGTTTGTGGTGTGCTGTGATTTTTCCCTTCAATGTCGGTTGCGGGTTCTAACTTAGTATCCTTCCTATGTTTAGTGTCGGTAGCCTCTGGCTTATCAACATTCTCTTTTCCTATGTCAACTGGTGGCTCGGTTTCCATATCTTGTGCAAATTCAGTAGTACCAATCTGAATAGTAGAATAACTTTGTACTAGTATCAATATGGGATCAATACTTTGTAATGGTGCAACATCTACATCAATACACTCGGTGTCTGGTACTTGCAATTTTATTACATCTTCATCCTTTGACAACTCCTTTGCAGGATCTATATCCTATGATGCATCTTCAATGATTACCTCTTCATTATCAACAGTTAGATCAATAGGATCTAGGTTGCTCAGTATTAGATATGTCAAATATATCTCTCCACTTTGCATCAGTTTCTTTGTCTACAGATAGTATATCTCCATTCATGACTCTTAGAGCTCTTCCCTTGACGATAAATCTTTTTGCATATTTCTATAGTGCTTCACGAATCTCATATGGTGCAAGGTCAGGAACAATATGTACAAGTGACCTCTCTCTCATTTATTTTTCAGCATTAAGTGCATACTTACATCTTGCATCAATCTTATTATACAATTCTTCTGATATCTTATTTTCTAGCTCAATTGGGGTCAATCTATATCTCATTAGTATTACCACAATAGCTTCTTCAATCTTTTTCTTCTCTTCATCATTCCTTTTCTCATAATTCGCTTGCCTAAAAGCTCCAAGTCTTCCTATATTCTTTATATCTTCCATAAAATCATCAAGACTTCGTGGAACTCTTGAAAAATCTGCCACATGTGTAGACTTAGCTTCCTTATCTAATTTTGTTTCACTCTCACCCTCAAGTATTAACTTCCTTCGTGAATGTACATTTTCCTCCTCAGGTTCTCGTGTATATTCTTCCCTTCGGTAGAAATATCTCTCCAATTTCCTTTTCTTTTGATTTCACAAAGGATCCGGTGTTCCTTCCAGTATCTCTTCTTCTCGGTGAAGTTACAAGTGTGATTTTTTTGTCAGCAACAATAATAGATTTCTCATCATCTATGTCCTTAACACTTGTCTCATCAACTCTTAATGTTTTGGATAGATTATCAATCATTTTTCCTGTCTTCTTGATTGCCTTAGGTATCATAATATTTCTCTTATTCCTTTTTTTCAATTCTTCATAAGTGTCATACCTCTTAGCTTTGGGATCAACTGGTTTTTCTAATAGTTCTTTTATCTGTTGTGATCCAATATCAATATCCAATTCATATCCTATCAGTCGTATCCACTCAATTCTAGGCTCAACAGCCTTGATAATATAAGTGTCAATGTCAACCTCAAAACATATATTATCTGGATACTTTTCAATCATTTGAGGTGGAATCCTATACCTCTTATGCATTCTTGCTTGGAAATTTAAAAATTATTCAGACATGATTGCATCAAAATTATCTCCTAAACTTTATTCGAAAATTTACTCATTTATCTGATAGAGAATAGGTCTTCCGGGGATCCAAACTACATCTCCAATAGAGGGAAATGAATTTTGACAATAGAAGAAGATACATACCAATAATGAACCAAATTTTAGGGTGTTAGTCTTTGCTTTTCTGATTGTGTTCATATTGTCTTCCAATTGCTTCAGTAAGATTTCACAAACATCCAATTTAAATCCTCCCTTCACTAGCTTGTATGCCAAATCCACTTCTCCATATGGTACTCTGTCTACTCAGGAAATTTGAAACACTCGGTATGATAAGATATTACAGACATAGCGTAACTTGGGGTCTTCCACTATGGATATTCTCATTCCTCTTCCATCCCATTGTGCTTTAGTTAGCTTGGTGAGCTTACCCTTGTCTATTTTCTTAGTGGCCTTGGGCTTATCTCCGATGGGGAATCTAGTAATAATGTGCAATATGTCTTTAGTGATCTTGAAAGGCTCATCCAACCACATGAATTGGTTATGTACTCGGGTGAGTACCATTCCTATCCATTGTCTTAAAAAACCCTCAGTAAGTGAATAGTGTGTCAAACCTTTTTCTTCCAAGTGAATATGCTCAGTCTTCACTTTCCCATTCTCCCACAACTTGTTGAATGATGTATCTATCTCTGCTTCACACAAATATTTAATCTTACAATGAATAAAAGTGTGGACATTTTCAATTAATATTACTCTCAGTGGTATCGAAGATAGGGCTCTCATCAAATCAGTTTCGGCGGCTATAGCTTAAGGTAACTTATATTTCAGATTCACTTGTTCTACTTCCTTCACAACTGTAGGTTTATGTAACTTAGGTCCCATGGATACCTTCAAATACTTTTCTTTAAAAAACTAGGGAACGCTTTGATAAAACATGAATTTGAAAACTCAACTTGGAATGAAGTAAATGTCTCAAATATTACTCAATACTCTTGCAAAGATTTAGAAATACCTTGAATTTGCTTCAGTGGCTTGATGAGATGATCGCTCTGCAATGTGCTTAGGTGTTCTTTGAAAATGTTAGGTTCAAATGATTAGCAGAATGACCTATTTATACCTTTTTCACGATTAGGTTTCTAATGGCTCTATTAATGTTCATTAAATGCGCTTTCCAAGTCCCTTTTACCTTTATACCGACTGCATAGTTACTTTGCTCGACCAAGTTAAACAAAATAACTATATATAATAATGTTCATCCAAAAACTTTCACAACTTATCCAAATGCATCTTAATATGTTGATATGGATCTCAACTCTAATTCTAGGAACTGAAGTGGGATTTATTATAAGAATGCAGTTCCTACATACCTCTCACCAATTAGGCGGAGCTCGGTGCAACCAAATTGGTAGATATGGTGTTGTGTGTGCTTTCGAATGATGTTCCTTCATCCTGAGTCTTTCTCCTCTAGATTTTGTTCATTTGTTCTCTGATTTCATCAATACTAGTTGGGGATTTCACTTTAGATTCATCTTCAGTCAGTGCATCACCTCGGTATCTACAATTTCTCACTAGGTGTCCTACCTTATGAAAGTAAAAACATGCCATGTCAGGGTTTCTCCATGCTCTTCGGTTGTTTCTTTCGTACATCAACATGCAATTTGTAGCAATGTGTTCATACCTTCCACAGGATAAACATGAAATTCTTGTATTATAGTCCCATGGTATAGATGTACCTACTTAGTTGGTATTACCATTGTCTTGGTTAGGCTTCAATTTGTCATTTCTTTTCTTTGTTCTACACTCTTTAGCTTTGTGTCCAAACTTATTACAATTCTTACAATAATCGTCAAACTTTGGTTTCCTTGTGTTGTTAGCAAGATTAGTTTTGCATTCAAACGCTTGATGTCTATACTTATTGCATCTAAAACAATAACCATAAAATTTAGGTGTACTCGGTGATTTACCTTTCCTTCTCCTGCAGACATTAGCAGTGTGTCCAGGCTTCCCACAATAATTGCAACTTGGCTTCTTTTGTTTCGGTGGGGTGCATTACTTCCATCTTTGTGTGCATTTGATGATTCTCCTTTCTCAGTAGTGTTGTTCTCTTTGAATCTAATTCATGTTTTTTCATTCCTTTGCTTTTGATTCTTGAATTGTTGATCTAGAGATTTCAGTGCTTCTTCATTTCTTTTCAGTATTTCATTTGCATCTTTCTCAGCTTTTAGTCTTTGATCCATTCTCTCAATTTCATCTTTCAATGCTTGGTTCTCAAATTATTTTCTTGTGTTATCTTGATTTGCACTCAGAAGTTGTTCGGTCATATCATATTGAACTTGTGTCATTCTCATGATCTCATTATCTTTCTCTAATAACCTGATTTCATCTTGTCTTTTATCATCTTCTGCCATTTTCTTTTCGTCTTCAGCATTTAGTTTTCCTTCAATCAATTTAATCATTCTCATCATGTTGATTTTAGGATCTATCTTCATTAGGTCCAACTGCTTGGTGAGTGTATCATTATTTTCCAGTAGTTCTTTTGTAGCTGAATCTGACTCATCAGTAACTCTCCTTTTAGATGTTGTCTTAAGTGTATCAACTTGTTCTTGTGTAACCTTTAGTTCATCATAAATTTTCAATCTAATCCTTAGAGACTTCTCAAGTTTCTTTTTCAGATCAATGATTAACTCTCTTGCACTCTCCAACTTAGATTCAAGACCATCAATTCTTTTGAATTGCCTAAAAATTTCCATGACTAAGATCTTTAACTCTCGGGTGGTCAAACCTTATAACTCAAGAGTAGTAGCTTTGATACCAATTGTTGGAATGACTATGGAAAGTTGGGACTAAGAGAGGAGGGGTGAATCAATACCACAAAAAATTTTATAACTAAAAATGCATATAACCATATACTGTTGTTGTTGTTTAAAGAATTCAATAGCTTGAAATAAAACTAATGTAAAGCTTATAAAACATATCATCAAAACATTCAAGTAAAAGAACTCACAACTCCATGATTTTGTTTACACATAAATCCTTGGTTAGAGGAAAAAACTGCGGTGGGGATGATACCCACAACCTTCACTAACTACTGTATAAAAGGGTGCTCAGTTAGAGCTTACAATGTTTACCCATTTTGATAGCTTACCTGGTTAAGAGTATACAAAGACTTGTTAGGTCTACCTGGTTAGAGGATTTTACAATCTATACACTTAGAGATGTACACTGTTAAAGGTTTTACAAATATAAGATCGGTTAAGATCTACCCAGTATGGGGATTTCTAGCTCTCAATACAATAGTATCAACAACTTAACAATGTCTACTATATTGCATAAAAAAATGCTAATCAGACTCTATGTGCTCTAAAATTTGTGTTGCCTCAATCTCAAACTATAACAGTACTCGGATCTGCTCTGTTGTAGCTAAATATATGCTCGGTGCTCTTTGCTCGTCTCTTTGTTCTTCAAATAACTCCTTTTACTTTCACTAACAATAACAACCTTCCCTATATCATCACTTTGTTCTTCTTTGTAATTCATCCTTTAAATATAAGAGTTATTGTCTCTTAATCTTATGTGTTAGGTACACTGTGATTTATTTTAAATTGTTAGATCTACTTTTCCGCCCGGTGACTATCACTTTTACCTTGGTACTTGGTGTTTTTCTTGGAAATAACAATATTTTATTAACCACTTAATCTGGTCCTCAGATATTCTCTTTGAATTTAATTTGATCATTGATCTTGTAACAAACTATTGTCCGTACATTGTAGAATCACAATTAATGTTGTGTCAATTCATTAAATGTGTCCTTATTGCGTTTAGAATCAATTAAGTAACTTGGTAGAGTAAAAACCTCATCTTATATAGCAATTATTTTTAAAAAGTAAATATATATATATAAATAAAATAATATGCAATTTGTTTTATTTTGTCTTAATTTATTTTAATGGATGGGAGAAATATTATCTACACAACCATGCATTAGGATTTCTTTTCACCTTTACTATTTTTTTGAATGCTACATTTGAATATATGGACTCGATAAGTAATTGATTGGAAAAAATATAAAAAATTAATTCAATTTCTTTAATAAAACTTCAGATTGTTAATATTTAAAATTGCATATGGAGTGATATTATACTCAGTCATTTACCATGGAATATAAAGGATTGGAAGAAAGCTCTTTTTTGGCATGACTCTTGGAGAGGTTACCCTATCATTAAAAATTTAATGGAGGCTAATAGAATCAGGCACACTTGTGAACTGAATTGGGGACAATATGTTAGACATTACATTGTATTTACATATCCAAATCTATGCCACAAATGGGAATGGAGAAACTTTGAAGAACTTAATTTGCCTCCAATGGATATTGGGAAACTTGGAGAAATTCTTAAAAACAAATTTATTTCCTTCAAACAAGATAGTGATGAAATAATAAGGAATTGCTCTAAGTCGGGATTATGTAATGCAAAGGATGGATATAAGGTAGCATCTAGGCATGAGCAAGAAAGGGCCAAGTCTAAATTACTAGTCCACTTGGGTTGGGGCAAAATATGCATACCAAAGGCATGCATCTTCACTTGGGCAGCTTTGCAAGGCAAAATTTTAAAGCATACTGTTTTAAAAGGATTGGTTTTTAGGGTCCCTCAATTTGCTTCTTATTTAACAACAATGAGGAAGATGTCAATCATATGTTTCTAACTTGTCCTTTCTCCCAAGAATGTTGGAAATGGCTATGTGCTAAATTATGATGGCTATCAACATTACCAAATGACATTGTGACATTATTTCAATCTTTGTCAAGCCTATATAAAAATAGTTTATTTGGTAGTATTTTGGTAATATCACCTTCAATTGTAGTATGAGAGATTTAGAAGGGAAGGAATAGAAGAATCTTTCAAAGGAAATCTATGGAATGGGAAATGCTTACAAATAAGATGGAAGAAGTTATTGTGGAAACAATGAATTCAAGAATACATGCCCAATGCATAAATCAAGTAATTTCATAGGATGGGATGATAGAATGCACAAAAGCTATTTTGGTTTGAGAATCCCTATATTCATTGGTAAAGGATGTAAACTAAGCAAAAAAGATAGAGAAAATTGCAAATGGTGCCCCCCAAACTCGGGATTGTTTAAATTAAATTTTGATGGTGCTTCCAAAGGAAATCTAGGACCATCAGGAGGAGATTGTATTATTCATTGATGTCAACGCAAAATTGTAGCAAGATTATCAAAACCGTTGAAAATTAACACTAATAATATAGTAAAAATTAAGGCTTTAGTGGAAGCATTGAAATTTAAGGGTGTAAGAATTTGCCTCAAGCTCTGATACAATGTAAGAATTTTTCTAAGACAATGAATGAAAATGCCAAGATCTAGAAGCTCAAAGAATAGCACAAGAAAGATAGGCAAATGATATGATCCTTAATTGACTAGATTCAATAATGATCAATAATAAAATAAAGCCCAATTGATTTACAATGTATATGTACCTGAATATATAGGAAATGCATGATAACTAGGAGATGAGTAAATGATAACCTATAAACCACACTAGGTGGAATCACATGCCCACCAAAGGTGGATCATCCTCCATTGTATAATGAATTATGTGCAAACATGTGCAACAAGAAGAGGATGGTAGTGTGATAAGAGCACTAAAGGTGGATCTCACACATAAAGTGGAAAAAGATAACAACTATTACCACCTAAAGTGTATTTTCTCATGTGCCATGTGCTAAAATAAGATGCAAACTCTTAAGTGTCTCATATTAAAACTACTATGTAGTGCATTATCCTAAGTAAGCTTAAATAAAGTGTAATTAAGAATATTTAATTACACCAACACCCCCCTTAAGTGCAACTTAGGGGAATGCACTTAAATTCAAAATGTTAGATGACAATGCAAGATGGGTCCCAGCTACTAGGCCATGTTAGGTATCCATGTACAATATGAAAGTGCAAAAACAATCCAATGCAATCTCTCATAAAGCAAAGAAAGGGAGAAAACCTCATGGGACAAAAATCCCCTCCAAAAAGAGAGATGAAAACACAAAAGATTCATGGATGGAAGGAGTACTCAAGACCCCCTCCCCCCCCAATACGACATACATAATGTATATACAATCAATAATCCCCCCATAAGAAGGAAACAAGGAGGATCATTAGAATACATATAATATATGTTGATTAATAATGATATAATATATATGTTACATTATTATTAATCATATGAAATTTAATATTCAATATTAAACTATTATATTATTCTTAATTAATAATTGATTGATGAAACATTATAAGATTGATTAAATTAAAATTTAATGGGAAGAGGCATGTCCTTTCTTATAAATAATAATGAATAGACATGTCCCATGAAGGGACATGTCTCTCCTAGCCTCATTCCCAATATAAATGAAAGAGAGATTGTTGCATTTGGAAAACACA
>MU227615.1:2479893-2500886 GCA_018584345.1 Thuja plicata | reverse complement strand
TTATAAATAATAATGAATAGACATGTCCCATGAAGGGACATGTCTCTCCTAGCCTCATTCCCAATATAAATGAAAGAGAGATTGTTGCATTTGGAAAACACATACAACATATAGTGCTATTACATTTCCAGATATCCTAAAGCTTAACATGGTATCAGAGCCGGACTGCAAATGTGAGAGAGTAGTTTGTTGATGGTGAATGTGTGATTGTCTCAGAAAATACAGTCTCGGTAAAAGGACCATATCTCACAAATCCATTGTTGGATTTTTCTAAATTTCAAATATGTTGGTGAAAACCTAATTTCAGATAATCTCACTGAAGCGATTAGAAAGAAAATTTTGGATTTAAAAGTTATGACAGAATATGTACGGGTCTATGTGAAATTCCTAAAAGCGACTTTCATTAAAGAGATATATTAATTTGTTATGAGCGTGGTCAAGCAATAACAAAGAAGCATGCATTCAAGGAAGGGTGTCTCTTTCTATAAAGAAAACATCAATTATATAGTGTCAACCTCTCTTGGATAAATCATGTCATTTCATAAGAAGACATGAGAATTGTTCAAAGATATGAGTGGGAATTGTACATTGTGGGGGGGAGAATAATAACCAATGTTACATTTCCATGCTTAGTGTGGGGAGATAATTCAAAGGGGAGATGTCTCTCAAATAATATGATAAGGTGTTTTATGATTTGATGTATATGGACCTTCATTGAAGCAACTTGTGTCAAGGATGTTGATGCACAGATAAGTATTTATTATCTTTGAATATTACATTTATCTACTCATTATAGTCTCTCATTTGTATTTCTATACGTACTATTAGAGCTATTTGTCTTGATCTTTTCTAGAGATGCTCTTGCAGGAAAAAGAAGATTAGATTCAAAGGGAGTCTGACTCTTCAGAGGTAACTTTAGACGAGGAGCTAAAAGATTGATATCAAACTTAGAGGGAGTCTGACATATCATCTTAAGCAATCTTGGATGATCAACAGATTGATATCTGCTCAATGAGTTCTTCTCTGTGAGAGAAGTTCGAGGTGAAATCCCTTGTTTTCACCCTCTGTGTCGAGGCATGATGGATGTCATGTGTGTGACTCCATATTTTTTAATGGGCCTGCCCCCTGTGTAAATCATGAAGAAGTGACGACATCCAAATGAGTATCACTTGTATTTGTTAAAGTTATTGAAAGGTGACAATCTTACACTAACTTGATCTTCTATCATGATAGATATCTTATGATGGCTAAAACAGATCATGATAGATGATATGAATGTTCCTAAGGTAAGTGCACATTACCTATGAACATATTTTGAGTACTTGGTGGACATCATGTGACTCAATGTTGGTAGGCCATTACTCTAAGCACTTGGTGAATATCATGCGACTTGATATTTTGCAGGCCAATGCTCCCGATATCATGAAATATCTTTGTAAACTTTTGAGTACTTGATGGACATCATGTGACTTGATGTTGGTAGGTCATTACTGTGAGTACTTGGTGAATATCATGCAACTTGATATTCTGCAGGCGCAATGCTCTTAGTATCATGAGATGATATCTTTGTAAACTTTTGAGTACTTGGTGGACATCATGTGACTTGATGTTGGTAGGCCATTACTCTGAGTTTTTGGAGAATATCATGTGACTTGATATTTTGTGACAAATACTCCCAATATCATGAGATGATATTTATAAATACTTTTGAGTTATGGTGAATATCATGAGACTTGATATTCTTGATCAAACCTGATCTCTGATATCATATTGAGGTGATATCTAAAATATTTTTTGAGTTATGGTGAATATCATGAGACTTGATATTCTTGGTCAGACCATATCTCTTGATATCATGATGAAGGGATATCTTCTCTTAAAAGTAATGGATCTTTTGTGAATTGCATTTTGATAAACTTTATCTTCCCTAACTAAGAGGGAGCGTTGATGTTTTGTATAGCTATGGTAAGGGTCATAAGTGTTGACACGGGAAAGCACTACACATTTTGTTTGATCATCCTTCCTAGCTAAGAGGGAGTGTTAATGTTTGTAGCTTCAATCGTATGATCATTAGAATACATATAATATATGTTGATTAATAATAATATAATATATAGGTTATATTATTATTAATCATATGAAATTTAATATTCAATATTAAATTATTATATTATTCTTAATTAATAATTGATTGATGAGACATTATAAGATTGATTAAATTATAATTAATGGGAAGATGTGTCCTTTCTTATAAATAATCATGAATAGACATGTCTCATGTCTCTCTTAGCCTCATTCCCAATATAAATGAAAGAGAGATTGTTGCATTTAGTGCTATTACATTTCCAGATATCCTAAAACTTAACAAATTCAAATCACATAAAACATGATGATATCTAACAAACATGATGACACACTTCTATCTCTATAATGCATAAATGAACATACTAGATGTGCATTCTACACGTGTCAGTCCACATCACTAGGATTACACATCACAAGGCTCAAGAGTGGCTTACTCTCTGGACAAGCTCTCACTCCATGGTACAATACCAATATCATCTATATCTGAAATTCATAGTCCATGCCTCAATGGCTTGATGGTGTATGAGCCTCACACACTAAGAGGCCCTCCATACAAGACCATGTAGCCTATGCCTTGTTTGTGTACGGTGGTTAGCCTCCAAGAAATAGACACCACACATAGGCAGGTAGTGGATACTAGTTGCATAACAACCTCACATACCCACATCCTCAAGGGTTCCATGTGTCTGCTTCCTTGTATACACTCACCAAGTCCACCTCATACGTCCTTGATGAGGAATCAAATTACAACATAGGACTAGCATTTGAAAACACCAAGAGAAACTAGTTTAGCCACCAAATTTAATAAATAATAGAAAATGAATTATCTATTTCAACAATAAAATAAGAAAAATCGTGATATTGCAACAATAAATTAAACATAAGATAAAGTTTGCAAGTTGTGGCTAAACCATCATACACAAAGATAAACAAATTTGCTAGTCTACACAAACAAGGACAAAAATCATCATAAATTGCACATTACATTACTGTGTGACTATATCTAGCCATCTCACGAGTAACGGCAGGGGACATGGGGACAATTTTCTGGGACGACATTTTTTTTGCCAAGTTTGGGGACGGCTATATAAATATAGGTAAAATTTAAAATATATAAGAAATTTTGCATATATACATTACATTCATATGATAACCTGGATAAAGCATGTCATTTAAACATCACAAAACTTTAACATACAACATTTCAATAGTCAAACTCAATGCTCAATCTACATTCATAATTCAAAATTATTGTCAATATGCATGTAATATTAAAATAATAACATAAAAATTTGAAATACACCCAAGAACATAATTTGGAATTCATTGTTAATAGCAACAAAAACAATAACCCACCTTCCAAATTGAAACACACTGCTATCATTTAATGTTGAAAGTGAAACTACACCTCCAGCTCATTGTAACTAGATTGATACTATACAAACAGGTTTGCTATACATCTTCGATCATGATATAGGTTTGTTACAGTAAGATGGTACTTTATTGCAACCTCCAAAATTCACCAAATCTTCCACAGGACCAAAATCAACCCAATATTGATGTATTGCCACAAAATGACATAAAGATGCATGTTCCAAGTTTGTAATGCACTTTTTAGACTTTCCCGACACCTTGCAAACAGTTTGCTATATGATTCTGAGCGTCTAGTCTGACTATAACAACATTCTTAATTTCACAATTCTTAATGTAATGTTGACAAATACTAATCAGGGGACCCCAAATAAAAGGAATTAACTACCAAAAAGTAATAAGCATGTTAGGGCGAAGTTGGAAGGAGAGGCCAAAATTAAAATTTAAAAAAAAAAATTTACAAAAGAAAAATGTGTTTTTTAATTGCCGACGTTGCCTATCCCATCAGGAACACCCATCCATCCCAGGGACTTCCAAGGTATCCACAGCTATCCCCAGGACGTACGAGCATCCCCCAAAAAAATTCCCAACATCCCCGAGTTTTCAGGACGTTTCCTGTGAATTTTCAAAAAAAGGGGACAGGGTGGGGAAGTCCCCTTACCGTCCCTAAGTCCTAGAAACGTTTCTGGTACAGGGACAGGGGGTTTTTAGGCCGGGGACACGTCCCTGGGTAACACTGCTAAATTTTGTTTCAACGTAAATTTCACCTTGGTGCGTGAATGTCACACTATTCCATTTGGAACAACCTTGGACATAGCGTCAAAGAGATATGTCTGATTAATAGCTGGTCTATATGGCAAAAAATAAAAGTCGTTTTCTAATGCTGTTCCAAAAAAATATTCTGCAGGGATTCAAAGTGCCTGCCTTCTCAGATTAATTTATTTTACGAAAAATAAAACATGGCCTGTGCTTTGAAAAAAAATGAAAGATGATTGTTGACGAAAAAATTCACCTTCACCATTCATGGTCAAAAAAGCATGTAACTGCAAATTTGGTTTGTCTTTTGCATGTTGTTTCTCACATTCTAGTTGGTGGTCATTGTTGATCTCCAGTTACATAAATCTCATTCACTACTATCATAACCAAGGGTGTGAGCATATCAATATTGATGCTTTCAATTATTAATTTATTTCCAATGATAAAACTGCATGTATGCATTAAATGTCGTTAAATTTTATGAATAAACTTTTCCCTATAGTAGTAGTGTCTAACATCAATGGTAAATGGCAAATTTATCAGTAATGCACTATGGTAAAACATAGTAACATAAAATAATGTAACAAACCTTCACAAAATGAATCCAAAAACCTTTGCTCGTGATTTGTACATTCAGAATGAAATCAATATAGGAGAAAGTCCACACTTCAAAAATAGGCAAGAAATAAAATTACAGAGATAAGATGGCAAAATCATATGCCTGTGCTCCTGAGCCTTATTACATAGGCATAAGATATTGCAGGAGCAACTCAAGCAGGATTATTATTTTTCTTTAAAAAATGATGAAATAAATCAACTGTACAATATTGCAAAAATGAGACCCACCGCAAATAGATATTTGTACAACTCTCCAGTATGATAAATGATGGCATCAGGAACACTGAACTGGTACACTTTGACTCATACTGCATTAGAAAATTTGTATAAATACAATTAACTATTATCACAACCTGCTTATGTCATTGAACCAACCAGCCATTCGAACTTTTTAAAGCTGGAAAATTGCATTGCAGGGCTATCTACCAAAAAGAGATGGTATTAAACCATGCCAATCGCTTCCTTTATTATGTGGAACTTTGTTCTGCTGGTAACAATCAAAGGTTGATTTCCCTCCATAATCTGTTAACTAGATTCTCCTCCATTCTGCCTGTACTGGAATCGTGTACAAGTCACAAACATGTTAATCCAACAGACTATGGTGCCATGCCACTAAGAACACACCTATTACAAAGAGCAGAACTTTATTAAAACATTTTAAAAATTGAAAAAAAATGATATATTCTCTTAAAACCAAAGTATTGGAGATGACAATGCTAAGAGCAGTCTCTGCTTAAGCAAACTGGTTCATAACATTCTCCAAGCAAGCGGGAAATACTCTAATATAATTTAATGAAAATGAATTCACTTAATGAATTTCCTGGGAAGTCAATTTCAGAATTGTATATGGGGAGAAAATGAACAATTTTCCTTTTTCACATCTTGCACAAACAAAATCCAAATTGACTGTGGAAATCCAGAAGATCAATAGATAGAATATCATGGACTGGAAATTTCATATTGCTAAAATCCAAATAGACAAAAATCGTTTATTACTATGAAAATTAAACATAGGCCAGCACCAAAAACCTAGCGACATACCCATTACATCCTTCCATTGTCAACCTTCTTACACATCAACAAAGGAAGCCATAGTAGTATAGTACACTTACTCTCCATCTATTGTGTTGGTTTAAATATCTAATACACAAGATGGAGATAAAAAAATTGAACGGTTGCAAAAGGCCAACACTGGTTATTGTTTTCTAGAACTCTAATTATCCCAATCCAATGCAGTAACAATTTACATTTAATCTATAGTAAATATTAGACAGAGTAACTCAGAGGTAGAGAATACCTGCAGAATGAAACTGTGCAACTTCTTGCATGGCTTCAATGATGTTTCAAAGATAGATCAATAAATTAACTCAAACCGATCCAATTGCTTTTCCTTTAAGGTGTTAATCTACAAACAGAATAATTCTGTGCCTGGAAGATAACAACAGATTAGGAGCTTTGATGTCTGAACCAACATTGCTAAACAAACTGGTCAAAAATGAAAGAAAACAGCATATAGATAATATCCTTCTCAGATTAAAAAATTGCTTAGATTACCTTGATATATGCAACTTTATTGTTATTTGGCCCTGTAAAAAAGGTTATTTTCTGCTGGAATGTTCCTCACCAATTTGGCAAGCTCTATAGTCAACTGGTAGATTCTATTGTATAAATCATAAAAGATACCAGCTCAAACTAATTAGTTCCCTCGTGAGTAAAAAGGGCCAGAATGCCTGATTGGAAACACTTAACTTTCCTGGAACGACAGTTGGCTGCCTAAATCACTTGATAATTGAAGTATACCACGCATCTGAAGATATGGATTCTCTAATAATTTCTCATTGTTGCTCTGATGGTGCAAGAAGAAACAAACAATAATTACTTAATGCGAAAAAAGGTGTCTAAATGAACAGAAAACACTTCAACAAAGAATGAAAACAGATCATTTACTACGATCATCCACAAATTAATATTTCAACCAGCAATTTACATACCCAAAAATGACTTACACAATGAGTTCTCAGAAGACTATATATTAGAGAGAGAGAGATTCCAATGGCTCCACCAGTTTAAAAGGACGTAAATTTGAATGGATGCTTTAGAACATAAAATTATTACAGTAGTCTGCTATAATTATGTTCAAAGATTTCAAGTCAAATTTCCCAAATGTACCTGTTGAGCTTTGAAGACAATATCATGAAGCTTAGACTGATACTTTTCAGGCTCTTCAGTCATCATTCTCTGCAAAAAAATATTGCAGATCAAATAGCTGGTATAAAACTCCAAGTGGAGGCATTGTTTGTGCAGTAGAATTGGACTTCCGTATTAAATCTCAATGCAATAGGATAAATAAGTGACAGAGGTCTCACCTTCAAGAGAAACGCAGAAGTATAATATGCAACTCTTGCATCCGTATCATCTAATAAAGACCTGGAAAATGGATAAGACAAAGTTGAGCAGACAATTTCATAAAAAGTATAAACATGCAATTAGAAGGTTCAACAAATATATCCCTAAACCAGTCTTTTAAACACTCAAGGCACACTTTTTGTGGCCTTCAAAGTACCAAGTATTACCTGAAAAACTCTTCACCTCCCACTTCTTGAAATGCAGTTTGATCTGTAGTACATTTACCAATCAGTAGCAATAAAAGTGCTCCCCTTATGTCAGAAGCACCACCCGGAATATTTCCTCTTCCCTTGCTACCAACAGCAATGCCTAGAGCAATATCATCTGTGGCAGCCCCAGCTAACTGAATAAGTGGCCAATACAAAAGGGCTGTAGGAATGCAAGCTACCAGTTGCCTGGGAGCAGCAGCATAGCCTCTCAACAGCAGTGCTGCCATTGATGTCGATTTGTAACCATACTGCAAAAAACCAGATCCAGATCTGTTTAAATGTCTACCATCTCCAAAATTCCTTTCCCCTTGGTCTGTCCTGAACAACAGGTTATCAGACTTATCATACACGTCACTGTTACTGGTGAGACTACCAAAGGTGGTGTTATCTCTAATATATGCATTATTCTGAATAGATGGCACCATTGATGGATATATTCTCAAACAGAGTTGTGAAAAAAGCAAGTCGCACATCTGTCAGAAGAAACCAAAATTAAACTGAGATTAATTTGGCTCAGAACTTCATACCAATGAATTAAAATATCACAGCAGCATAAGTGGCAAAAGCTTCTCTCCTTAGCTAACTATGCATGAAATTCCTTATTACATTCCAAATGTTACCAAATATTCCATCAGAAGGAGCACAACTTCTGGACCTGTACTTTGTGAAATTTTAAAGAGCATGAAGAGCTGATGAAAATTAAATTTAGAAGCTCGGTCTAACATGATCCAATGGGGACCAAATAAACACACCACACAGCAATGCAAATTAATAATATGGCATGAACAGCTTGCTAATGAGGACATATCACATAACAAGAAAAATACTCTGATGCAACTGATATGAAAAGAAGCAAATTGGAGAAATCAAAATAGGACATAGTACAATTTTTAAAGAAAACAAGTTTAGAAACATTTTAGAAACACCAAACTTTATTGTATCGAAAGAAGCAACTTAGATAGCTATCATTACACTCAAACATGACAGAACAACAAGAAAGAACCAAAGCAAAGCATATGACAATTCAAGAGTTGAGATATTGAATGTGGGCAGTAGGCTTCAATGGCATAATTCAGACCTAATTGAAACAGAACCATCTATAAGACTAGAGAACATCAACTGTTGATAGACGTTGTTCCCTGCTGGATCTCAGTAAATTTTAATCCACCACTCAATTTGTAAATCTTTTTAGCTAAAATATATAATTATAAAGCATTAAGATGTTTCCATACCTTCAAAATCATGATTCTGTCAGTCTCATTTGCAAGAAATATTTGTGATAATGCTGCATTCATCAAACCAATAACTGCATTTGCTTTCTCTTCTGCATATAAGCCATTAGCATCAACCTGCCCATATTCCCTCCCATCTGCTTCACCATGAGCTTTGTTTTCATCCAACACTGACAACTGACATCGAAGAAGAAGCCTTTCTAAAATTAGAATAAATCCCCATCTTATGTAGTTATACTTTGACTTCAAGAGTCCAGATAGTAATCGAAGAGATGAAGAGACACGAGATAAACTTTGCTCCTCAAAATGATCTGAATCAGATCTCTCGGAGCCTCCAAAAAGACCAAAATGCTGTTGCAAATTTTGAACTTTCATCCTATTGCTCTCTCTAACTATTTCTGCAAATAGGAGTTCAACAAGCCAAAAGTAACCATTTTGACGATAAATAGCTCTTGAAGAATGCAAAAGATAATCCAGTGTGGTCCAAGCCCGTGAAACACTAACTGAATCCCCTGTTGTATTCTGTTCTTGTGTAACCTCCTGAATGTGGATAAGAGACTCATTCAACATTGTAATCTGGAGCATCTCAGAAAACTCATCATCTAAATGGGCATAATATGATACAACAGAATCCAGTGATTCCACTATATCCTCCAACAACTGCAAAAACTTAAGTTTGTTATTCAAGGGGAGACAACAATAAACCAATTAAAGCCGACAAAAGGTAAAGCTGTTCTTTTATGAATTACACAACAGGATTTAAGAAAAACTAATAGTGGTTGATTTTAACCTTATTCAGCTGGAAATCTAACAAGTTTTCTTACAAATCCACCCATCTGAACTTGATAGAAACTGATTGGCTTGAAACTTAGTAATGGTTTGAACTTTGAAGGCTAATATATTTTTTTCCACGTAATAAACATCATCCTATTAATTCAACTTCAATAAAGAATTTCTCTTAGATACTTTTGCTTTTGAATAACCACAAGAAAAAAACACACCTCAGTATTAAGATGGCCACTAGCAACATCACGTGACAGAGATTTAACAATTGACTTTTTCAACTCCTCCCCAACACCATGCAATCCTAGTTTAAGTGCAACAGCAAAGGCCCCTGGTGCATCTGCAAGCGCAAGGACTGTTGCAATAGCTTGAACTTCATCATCAACAGGCATAGACTTTCCAGCAGTTAAGCACTTGCTCTTGAGCTGATGCAAAACACAGCCAAAAAGGACACCAAACAGGTTGTTTTTTGCTTCCACAGCATTTGCTCTTGCATACTGCACAGGAAACAACACATTTTGTAGTTGTTGATCTATATGAAAAATAAAGTTAACATGAAAGCTAAAATATTAGTATGGAAAAAAGGCCTCTGATGTCTGACCTGATATTAAAAGGAAAGAAAAATGAAAATTCATAAGGAAACAGTTGAATCTATAAGTTTAATATTCATTTTAGAATGAAAGAAAGAGATTATATTAATGTCTCCCTACTACCAAAGTATGCTGAGCTCAAAAGTACAAACACTTATCAAAGAAATATGTGGGTAGAAGGACATTGTAACAGATAAGATCAAACACGTATGCTTTAACTTTAAACAAACAAACAACTGCAATAGATGCCTCACACACTAGGGCGAGCCAATTATTTACAGTGAATATAACCATCCATACTGGATAGTATCATAATAACCATCCATGTAAATGAATATTGTTCACTATCCTACAGGCTACTTATGATTGATTACCTTATGAACTAAGTTACCGAGTTCGCACACTGGACCCTCGAACCGGGTCCGGGTGGGAACCCAGTTCGGGTTCGCCTGTGAATACAGGCTGGTTTTGGGCAGAGTCCATGCCCAGCCCTGCAGATCCGCCCGGGTCCGCACACCCACGGACCTGTGCGGACCCACAGGGCAGGGCACGGACCCTGCCCGAAACCAGCCTGTACCCGGGCGGACCAAGCGTGGACCCACGCGGACCCGTGAGTACCAGCGGCGATTAAGAAGTAAAGTGGGCCCAAAAATGATAAAACCACATTTTTTATTTTTTTTATTTTTGTTCTAACCCTAAAACGGCCCATTATGAAGCCTCCGAACACACTTTTATTTCACATTTGCTCTCTCCATCTTGCCAGTTTGAAGTGAGGTGATTGTATTCGAAGCAGATCGATTGTGGAGTGCCAAATACCTTCCACAAAGAGGATTTGAGCGTTTAAGGTTTGGGTTCTAATGATGATGATGATCTACTTGCAGCTGCTGAAAATCCCATAGATGATGATTATTTTGATAATCCCTATGATGATTGATGAACATTGAACATTGAACATTGAACATTGAACATTGAACATTGAACATTGAATCATGTTTCAAACTTTCATGAACTACATTTTCATTTTGTAGTTCAGTAAATTACTAAATTTTCATTAGAATAGTGAACATAGATCAATGATCAAGTACTTGCATTTTTAATGTTTATCTTTGGCATTTGGCATTGATGAGTGATCAAGCATCATACTATGAAATCATTGAAATGATTTAGTTTTACAATGCTGTATATTTCTCTTTTTTTTTGTATATATAATGCATATATATATATATACACACACACACACGTATCCATACGTACCAAAATGCAAAAAAAATAATTCATGTACCCACGTACCGGGTTCTCGTACCCGAACCCGAACTGGTAACTTAGATTTAAATTTTAAACCCTTCATTCTTTTACAATAAAAGATTTAAAGGTGGCGCAGACAAGATAAAGGACCTATTCAAATATATTGCATCCCTCATGCAATGGAGGAGTGATCGGCCATAGAAAAGTTGCCAATGTTCTACAAGAGGGATAGTTTTCCAATATAAATGCTTTCAATTCAAGAAAAACTTCAAAACAAAGTTTGAATTTTAAATCAACAGTTTGCCATAAGCTTAAACATTTTCATTGATTGAAGTTGAATATCTCTTTAGATTTCTTAAATTATTTAAATGTTATGAAAATGTATTGTGGATTAAAACTTAGTCTAGAAACAGGAAAGATGAGGTCAAGCAGAAAAGTGGATGGGAAGCCTCATAGGTTTGTGGTTTGAACGTAAGAAATGATGATTCAGCATCTGGTAGCCATGGAGGGGCTGCCTTACGCTTGTCTGAAGAAAAAAAGAATGCCTCCAATGATAAAGATGATAATGTTCCCAGTGGAGAACTGCTTTCTAGCATTTCTTCTTTTGGCAGCCGGTAGCATTTTGGAAAGTTGCCCTCTAAAGGCAGTGTTCTTCACAGAGTTGCATTTATCTCTTCATTTGGCAGCCCTCAGTGCTGGTGAGCAGTATGCTTTGGGGGAAAATAGGATGATTTATCATGTCTGCAAAAGTGTTGGGAACCCTTTTCACACGTGTGGTGCTTTTAACCTTTCTTTGCTTCCTAGTGACACAGATGGGTAAAACCCAGTCATGCAAAAAGCTTTTGAGGTAATGGGAGTTGTCCCACCTTGGCACTGTCCTCTGATTGGAAAGACAAATGTCACAGATGTTGTTGTAAAGCTTAGTTAGCCAACATTTTTCTTCAGCATGTGTGATACTGACACTTCCTTCTTTTCTCTTGGGGATATATTTCTCCACTAGTTTAATGATTCTTTATTGATGCCCAATCGTAATTTCTTCCATTCAGGAAGCTCAATCTTTGGTTAGCAAGTTTGTGGATAAGTTCACAAATGAGATGTTCTCTAGTTGGATGGTGGATACTTGGGCCAATATTGAGTTACCTTCCGTTTCTGTTTTTCAAAGAATTTTTTTCTTCTTCAGTTTCACTTTGTAGAGAACAAAGATCTCATTTGGAAACAGGGTCATCATTTTATGGTAGATGTGTTTAATTTTTAAGCCTTTATTAACTCTTTTTTCGAGATGAATAAAGTCATTTTCTCCAATGTTCCCTTTTGGATATAATATTTTCATCTTCCTCTGGTTTGTACATCTGCAAGGAAGATCCAGCTATTGACAGAAAAAGATGGGTTTTTGGTTTCTTTGGATTCTATCTAGGAGGGTTCTTGTGGTAGTTCCACTAAAGTTTGTGTTGGTAGATCTTTCTTGCTATCTTGGGCTATTCAGTTTCAACCTTCTTGGTTTGTGGCTGTAGTATTTTCAAGGCCTTCTTTTCAAGTATTTTTTATAGAACCAGCTTAGGTAAAGGAGATTGGCTTGCAATTCGAATTGGCTATGCTTAGGTTTAGGGAAGCATTGGATGCTGGAGAAGGGGAAGCCTAATGATTATTTTATCTGAAGGACTCATGGACATTTTTTCGTGTCCTCAAGCATCTCTCCTACAAAGTCAGAGGTTAGGCTGGAGGATAACCCTCAGGTCGTCCCATTTGCAGCAAAATGATCCTGTGGAACAGCTTCATGCTTTTGATAGAAGGAGATCAAAGTCTTAGAAAAACAACGGCTTTTTCTAGGATCTCCTGTCAATGCAGGAAGATCTGGACTGCGCAGAAACCCAAGATGCACAGGGGCCACAAAATGGAAGTTGAAAAATTTTAGTTGGAAGCATGAAAAACAATTGGTGAAAGACCTCAAGGACAATAGAGCATCATCTCTCTCACAAAAGTTGAAGGACAGAGTCTGATTGTACCTCAGTTTGCTTCCCTGAGGTTGTTTATTTTTCTGGTTTGTTCTTTCTCTGATTTGTCTAAGCTTTTGTTTCATCTGAAAATGTTTGAGATACTGACTTCTCCTCTTTTTGAGGCAGTTTCTTGTATGGCTGATATCTTTGAGTTCACTTTTTGGCATTTATGTACCTAAGATGCATTTTGTAGGTATTGTAATTTCTCTTGGTTTGGGCAAGGGCCCTAATAGATCCCTCAAATTATACATAAAACAGAAAACATTATTGATTTATAGAAGTTTTGGTTTTGTATATAATATGATGTTAGAGCGGTGATGTGACTATTTTGACAAGGAAGCTTAAGATAACAATGCAAATTTTGAGCCATCCTTCACTACTTCAACTTGCGAAAATTCTTGGAGAGTGTTTGAACATGTGCACTCCAATAAATTCAATTACCTAAGCTGAGAATAAATGTATGATTTAGTGTTCATGGACAATCATCCTTTTTGGCTTTAACAAATCAAGGTTAAGCTTTTGAACTTAGATGCCATACTTTCATAACATTGTCGCCTGTTTTAAATTTTAATAACTTTATTCCAATTAGTTTATGTTTCTTACATATGTATTACAAACTTATACCCCAGTGATGAGCCAAGTTTTGATGATGAAGATCTGGCCGTCATGGACAAGGCATTGATGAACCAAGATGTTGGAGCTTCAACTATGCATCTTGCAGCCTTGTAGAATCGTACTGATCTATTTTGAATTGTAAATTGAATTGGTAAAGTTTAAACAAATGAGACTCAATAAGTGTGTAGGCTTGAGACATAAATGACACTAAACAAATTCAGTTTTTAAGTATTATATTTGTTTTTATGGCAAGAAATAACTAAATCCACTTTTCCCCCATTTTTATGACTATTTCAATGTTATTTAGTTTCCAAGTTTTCCCAAATTTAAATCTAGGTAATTGAATCCCATTTACTATTTTAGTTTATCAAATCAATGAATTTTAAATGGAATGCTACCATGGTCTAGGTATCCCCTATAATATAGAGGATCACAACACCTATCTTTAGTGCTCATTCCCATACTCCATGTCACCCTACCCTCAAAAATGTTGAAGTATAGAATGTTATGCAAGATCAGTGAATTCCAAAATTTTAATCCTCCAACATTTACATTTATTTTATGGAAACGACTGGATTACATAGATATTGGCATCTATCTTTATATAGTGGACTATAACATTATGAAGGAGCATACATCTAAACCAGAAGTCATCCTTTCGTAATGCTGCCACAAGTAGGGGAACACCAATCTGTGAAAGTTGCCAAAGGTACAGCTGACAATTTAAGTTGATTAAGAATGTGCAAGATTAAAACTAACAGTAGATATCATTCTATGTATTACTCCATCAGTTTTTGTAATTATGATTGAGTTGATAGATATCGAGAAATATTTAATATTTTAAGTGTAACTGTTAATCATTTTGGACTTCCATGAGCATTTTAATTAGATATTTAGATTTTTTGCATATTCATGATCTCTTTGATGACCAATTGGGCATTTGTTTCTTTTAAGCACTTGGAGTCATGTACATTGATAACAACAAAGAGATAAATCCCACAAAGGTCAAAATAACCATAGATGATCTAATTAATAACAAAATAATTTGTTTGTGATTATAAAAGCAGACTCTAAATACGATTCTAGTAATAATGCCATAACCATTCTCATTGCCTAAAATAATATTGACTGTGTTTCATGATCTAATGTACTGTAGAATACTCTCCTAGGGTTAATTTTATCTCAAAGATCAGCAATCCATCTCCACCAATGCCACAAATGTAATACCCACCTGTATGCTACCATTTATGTTTGCGATGCTGAACGCTTTTAGACCTTTTTATGCATGTGTTAGACCTTTAGTTTACTTTGGTGATACTTTGATGTTATGTCAATACCTTGTGACAATGCAGTTACATTGATACAGTGATTACTTGAGTTATTTCATGTTGCTACTTCGATGATGTTTACAATTCTCATATTATGGTGTTATGGATATTTACAATTTTACTAACCCACTAACCCTATGTTTGCATTTATATGAATTATGGACATGTTTTTTGCTTCTATTTGACGTGCATGTATGGTGAGGGACGGAGTCGTAGTTACTTGTTTTATGATATCCACACAATGTACCGATCCCTACCATTGTCTGTTATGATTATATATGTATGCACATGCTCGGCTTTGTGATACAGGTTTGCAGGTACCGGGCATCGCCTCCCCTAAATTGGAAGGATTGAGCGTGCCCTTATACATATCTCGATGGTGGATGACGGGAGGTAGCATTAAGGCCCAAACTTAAACATAACCTAAGCCATTGTCCAACGTAAGGACAATTATCTCGTTATTCTACCCTATTGGATCAATCAATGCGACATGTATCCAATCACCCTAGTTTGAGTATGGTGGTAATAATATTATGGTAATAAATATATATAATCATAATTATTATATCAAATAGTTAATATTAATATGGAGATTATTTATAATGATAATTATATCCTCATATGTAAATAAATGTTTATAATATAAAAATAATATTAAGAAAAAATTATTAAATAATATTTATAAGATATTTCGGATAATGATAATTTTATATTTATTGATGTATTTATTGATGTTCTAATCATCAAATATTAATGAGTTTATTATTAGTATTTAAAAATAGTTTTTCAGGAGAGCATAAAAGATATTATTAAAATACATGTTATTAAAATAATATTAAAGAGATTTATTATGTTTTGTTTTAACTTTATTATTGGAGAAAATTATTATGTTTCTAATTCAAATTAATTGATAGATTTTAAATTATAGATTTTTTATTTATTTCTTAATCCATTTTTTTTTATGACGAAAATATTTATAATTGAAAATTTAATTTAGGAATGTGATGTTTTATTTTTTTATTTTTGAAGATTTTTTGGGAAGGATTAATTATTATTTATTTATTCAATTTAATTTATTTATTTTGTGGATTTTAATTTATGGATATTAGAATTATTTGCAAATCCATATCCTTAATTGTGAAGGAAAGTAATTAGTTTTGAAGGAAATTAAATTGATTTTTTTTTTAATGTTTGTTTTTTTGTTTTGTTTTTTGGAGATTTTTGTGGATTTTTATAGGAACCTTTGTTTTTGTTTTCAATCAAGTTTTACATTTTTGAAGACTTTTCTTGGAGAAATTTTAATAAATAAAGGTTTTGGTCTTCATTTTGGAGAGAGATTTTTTTGTTGTGGATTTTCATCTCAAGTTTGGATTGATTTCATCTAATTGTCTCATTTTCCTTCTTCGGTTGAATCTTCGTAGGACCCTAGGTAGGGATTGAATACTTCAACGCCTTTGCTTACTTAATGGAATATGAAGTGTTTTCTATATTTTAATGATGTATGTTATCTATACTTTTCATTCCTAGAAGTATCTAAAAGTTTAAGTACATTTGGGTGAAAATTGTTGTATTTTCCTAGGTTTTCTACCAACCTGTTTTTGGAAATCTATTATTTACATGCATGAATTTGGATCTAGGGTTTTAATGGGTCGATTTTCTAGAAGTAAAACTCAAAGATCTCAAATGGTTATCTCTCAGATTTTGTCTATAGGACTCAATTAATGTCTTATTACATGTATTTTATTAACCTATTTCTGTGCATCATGTGTTTCGGTTTACCAGTCAAGTTTCTCTACATGGTACGGTCTGGTATGGATGTGTACAGGTTTGAAATTGATACCAAAGGTATTTATGTGTCCTAGCTTTCATATGCCATTGGTTTGGTGGATTTTTGTTATGTTTTGTGAAAGATGGTTCTAGTGAAGGCGGGTCTGAACCTCATCTAGGGTTTTCAATTTTAAAACAAAAGCCATAGCTTTCTTTTCCACCGTTGGATCTCGATTAAAATTGGAGGGAGAGTTTTTAATTATGTTACCTTCATTCTCACCGAAGCGATTGGCCTTATTATGTATTTTGTGGAAGATATTGATGACTACTCTTTGATAACTATTCTTTGCATTTAAGCATTGTTTTGAAATGAACTAGTTTAAGAAGGTTGCCAAGGTTTAGGTACACTAGAGGCATAGGGACTTAAATGTTTTTTGTTCGTTTTCTATGATTTTCATTATCAGATTATGTGGCTTATAGTTTGCATGCATCATGTTTCAGTTGTGTAGTACAAACGTTCAGTCATGTTTCTTATTTTTGAGGGTTTAGGACTATCTAACTTTCTAAGAGAAAGGTTGTTTATTAAGGTATTTTACACTAGATTCCTATGACTTTATTGCTGTCATAAAATTATATTGAAATGGCTGATGTTATTAGTATTGGCTTATGCTTTGTTTATCAGTCATTTGAGTATCATGATAAAATAATGAATGTTATTAAACAGAGATCAAGAATGATCTATATATACAAGTGTACAAGAGAATGTTTCTATAACGAACAGAGAGAGAAATAGAAACATTCTAAAGAGAGAAATAGAAACAAAAGGAAGTTTCCATATTGCACAGAGAGAGAATATGGAAACATGGAAGAAGAGTGACCATTAGAATAGAAACAAATCTACAGAAGAGAGAGAAACATAAATAGAGAGATATCTAACTCTAATACCCTCCCTTAATGGTCAATCTAACTTCAAAACAAAAATCTGCGAGTGAATCCTCAAAAGGCACCAAGAGAAGTGAAAACCGCAGTAAAAAACTTCGTTGCGCACAGAAGAGCTGAGACTCAGTAGTCACGATTTTTGTGGTGAAAAACCGGAAAAACCAGACACAATTTTTGAGGTGAAAAATCGATCAAACCATCTGAGACCCTCCTTGCTTCCGAGTGTGGTAAATCTTGCCGTTACATATTGGAATGCCTTCCAACATAATGTTGGTGAGATGCCATTAAAATTTTGAAAAGGCGTTGAATGAATCCAAAGCACAGATTGTGAGGCAGATTCACAAAAGACCCAGAAAAAATGAACAAAGACCCAGAAGAAAGCTCGAAAAACCCATAAGGAATCTGAAGTCAGATTTGAAATCAGCTGGCACGGAAATTGAGGCACAAAAATCGAGGCACCCATAAATTTTTGAATATGACCCAGTTGAGGGTTTGAAAAACCCACCAGAAATCTACAAGAAAAATAATTTTTCGACTGAAACTGAAGACTCAAAACCCTAGTCGAAAGTGTAGAAACCCTAGGTGGCCATTAATGGGCCCAAAACTGTGCAGGAAAAAAATGAGCCGCTGGAAGATCCCTGGGGTAGCAGATAAATTTTGAAAAATTAACAATCTTGAATAATTTCAAAAAAGAAATTATATTAATTTCTCGAAAATTAATAATGAACACGAGCCAGGAAAAAGAACTGAAACTATTTCGGATATTTCCACTCAATGGAGGATTACAAAATTTTCGAAAAAGTTAACCTATAGCTCTGATACCATATTATGGTAAAATAATGAATGTGTTATTAAACAAAGATCAAGAATGATCTATATATACAACTGTACAAGAGAATGCTTCTATAACGAATAGAGAGAGAAATAGAAACAAAAGGAAATTTCCATATTGAACAGAGAGAGAATATGGAAAAGTGGAAGAAGAGTGACCATCAGAATATAAACAAATCTACAGAAGGAAGAAAAACATAAATTGGGAGATATTTAAGTCTAATATTGAGTCGAGTGATCAGATTTATGGGCTTCTGTGATTTATATGTTTTGAATGTTTGTTGTGTAAGATTGGTTTAGTTAAGCATCATGTGTCGTATCCAAAATGTGTTTATATGATTAATGTTTGCATAATGTGATTATGATCATGATTTTTGTTTTATGAAAAAATTAATTTAAACTACCTCCAAAAGCTCGTCACTTTTCTTTGGGTGGTATATTTAGTTATAATTTAATATATTTATAATTAAGTTTAATGTTTTTTTTTGTTTCGTTTGAAAAAATTTAAATGAAATTCAAATTGAAGTTATAGAAATTTGTCAATGAAATTTAGTTTGAATTTATAAATGAAATTTAATATACATTTATAAATAAAATTTAAATTGTATTTGTAAATATATTTAATTGAATATTTATTAATAGAGCTGATTTATGTTTTAATAACAAAATTGATAATTGTATAAATCAATTTAATTTATATTAATTTAATTTAATTTAGTATGATTATAGAATAATTTGGTTCTTTTATATCATTATAAGTTAGTATAAATAGTATTTAGATGATTAAGATACAAAGTTAGTAAGCCTATGTGTTTTCCTTATTGCAAGAAATAATATTGTATCGTTGTTATTTTGTTAAGTAAAAATTATGGCTTGTCGGGTTTATTCTCGCATGGTTATGGGGGAATTTGATGAATACCATGTTTTGAGTCATGATCGTCCATATGGATTCTCTAATTGTGCAAGTACTAGGAAAGTCATGCCAAAGGCTCGGGATTGTTTGCTATCCTGAAAAGTCATGCCAAAGGCTCGAGATTGACTTCTCTTTAATAAATAGTTTAAAATATAGTAAAATAAAACATATATCTGATTTTGAATAGTATAAATATACAAAAATATATATTAATATAATTACACATGAAATACAAAATTAATAATCAATAATTAATATATTATGACATAAAAAATATATTAATAAAAAATAAATAAATATTATATTATTATTAAATTATTAGTATATTGATAAGTATTAATATAAATATTAGTAATTAATATTATTATTATTATTATATATATATATATATAGAATATGAAATATATAATATGTTAATATAAATATTAATCTAATTATATATGTGTGTGTGTGTGTGTATTTGTATAGTTCAGTCAGGGTTTCTACTTCCTCCCACCCACTCCTTGTGTCATTTTATTGATCGCAAAAAATGATTTAGAAGTTCATGTTATAGACCAATAGGGATCTATTCTCTGAACCGAACTGGATGCAATGGATGTTTACCATTGCGCTTGCATGGTAGATCAATGGTGGGGAACTCAAGGCATTGTATCATATATGGTTCTTTGTTGACCTGGGTATTTATGGATCAAAGTGACTTCTTAGCGATGAATCAACAAGATAAATTGGGCCATAATTCTAGATGGGTTCTCTCGGGTTCATCTAGGATGAACTCATAGGCTAAACCCTAGATGCTAACCCCACCTTCACCGTACCAGTATCTAACCCAAAACAAAACATACCCTAACCAACAAGATAATAGGAACAAATCAGTAACAAAGATCAAAGAACAAGAGGATGCCACCACCATTGTAATAGATCAAAGGTAAAAGTACATTTTCTTTCCGAGAAAGGATCATTGATACTTAACACCATAGATTAAAATAGCGCCGATATATCGTTTTCTCGCGAGAAAACACTGGTGGCGAGAAATAACATGATTTTATCGCCACTTTCCTGAGCCGAGATTTGCAACTTATCGCCGCAATAAATTGGCGATATCTCGGCGATATATCGCCATTTCTCGGCGATAAATAAAAAACTTCTCGCGCACGCTTTACCAGTAAATACGCACGCCCAATTCACTTATTTCATTGTCTTATTTCGCTTGTTTTGGCTGCGTTTAGCTTCTTGGGTGGAGGAGAAGGGTTTTGGTGCATCTCCTAAGTGTTTGGCATCGATTTATAGCGATTTGTAGTAGATTAAGAGCGG
>MU227615.1:2405904-2455347 GCA_018584345.1 Thuja plicata | reverse complement strand
ATTTCTCTTATTTTATATATATATATATATATATCTATATATATATATATATATATATATATACACACACTCACGAATCCCTACGAACCCAAACGGCAAAAAAAAAATTTCACGAATCCACGAACCGGATTCACGAGCCCGAATCCGTCCCCGAACCCGAATCGGCAACTTAGGCAAAATTTTGAAATGGGGTTTGGATTTGTTGGTTGGTGTGTGTGTGTGTGTGTGTGTGTAAAATTTTCCTCTTAAAAAAATATAATACAAAAAGGAAATTATTATTAGAATTGAATAATATAGGCATGTTAAGGAGCCTAACTGGGCTAATCCAGTCTACCGGGAGGACAAAGTTTGCGAGTGGAGAAAACCAGATGATGGTTGGAAAATAGTGAATTTTGATGGGGCCTTGAGGGGGAACCCAGGGCCATCTAGAGTGGGGTTTGTGGCAAGGGATAGCTCAAGAAACATAGTGGCAATGGGTTCAAAAAGGTTGTGCGATGCAATGAATAATGAGGCAGAGGCTCAAGCAGAGCTGCAAGCGATCATCATGGCAAAGCAACTCTCAACTAAGAAAGTCAATCTAGAAGGATTCTTTGATTATAGTAAATGCTTTAATTAACCAAGAAACAATGGCGTGAATTCTGAATAAATTCACTAAGTGTACTTGCAAAATACTAAATTCTTTCAAAGAATTTAAAATATCTCATGTGTTAAGGGCTGGCAATGAGGTGGCGGATGTGTTGTCAAAGCATGTGGTCTTAATGGAAGAAGAATGGGAGGAAGTGTGGGAGGGTGTGGGAGATTCGAATTTGGCGGGTGAGATCACCTGTACACCGCCACCACCTCACTGAGATCATTGCCAAGCATGTTCCAAAGGCGATGGGATGTGGGTTGGTCTAGGATTTATTTGAGAAAACTTCTAGTCTCTCTACCATGCCGTAAATATAGGAACACAAGCCCTGCGCAGAGAAGGTGGTAGCCATTGTTTGGGACTGTACCGCAGTGTGTGGTTTCCAATGGAGGCTAGTTTTATGCTCATTAATGTCAAGCAACAGCTCACATTGCTTGGGTGTATCTCAGAGAAACGTCTGAAAGGAATCTTCAAGATTCATGAGCTGTTGTTTCTGCAGATAATCAACATTCTAATGGGAGAGAAATTTATGTGAACTGAACATCATTACCGTGTTAATGCAGATATTGTATCCATGTTTCTTGCATAGGTGTTAGAATTGGGAACAAAAGAAGATGTCAAGAGGGTAATGAAAGAATGTGTGGAGTGGTTGAAATTGTTGATGGCTAAGGCAATCCCTGGCAAAGGATTCAACGTTGAATACAAGAATTGGCGGGAGATTGGCAGTTCTAAGGCTTTTTACGCTCATTCATAATCTAGAGCGCAAAGACCAGCAAGGAAGAACGACGGACGGAAGCCCAAATGGGCTAGGAGGCTTTGAGAGACTTCCTACATGAATGGGAAGCATTGTGTCATGCGGAAAACGAAGTAGGGAAGCAGAAGGGCCCGACATTCAAACCCCATGACTACTAGATAAACAGACCTATGAAGCCTTCAAGAGCGAAGAAATAAGCAAAGAAAGAAGCGAGTCCAGGGAGGTTTTTTGTGTTTTTTTATTTTACTACTGATCATATATTGTCGGTCTAGTAAAGCTGCTCGACCATGCGGTGAAAGTTTATTCTCTTGCTGGAATTTTGTGTCCTTGTAAAGAAAAAAGTTTATATTAGTACGCATCTTTATTTTCTGTATTGGGGTTGACAGATTATGACTGAAAGTGAACTTTTGTTTATTCTCAGTCCCTTGCCTTGTAGGGGTTGAAAGTAGGGGAGGTATAGATGGTGTATTCAGGGTTGAAGAAAGGAAATGATGGCATACAATGGATGATGTACTCTTTATTTATATATTAATACAAAATCATTAATTACTAATCAAAAAATATATAATATTTAATTTAAAATTAATATATAATTTAATAAATAATATATTTTTTTAATTATTATTGATTAAAAATATATACATTTTACACATTAAATTATAAATTATAAATAAATCAATTACCGATCAAAAAAATATAACATTTAATTTAAAATTAATATATAATATAATAACTAATATATTATTTAAATTATTAATATATACATTTTACAGTTATTAAATTAAAAATTAAAAAATATTTTAAAATAAAACAATATCGCAGCCTAAAAAAAAGTGGATGTAATATTATATATATTTTACACTTACTATTAAAATTTATAGTGATCAAAACATGAATTCAGTCACCTATTTATTAAAGGCAGGGGTGGACAAAAGTAGATTAAAATTTATAGTGGATGTCTGGGTGTGTATAGTATACACGAGAAGAAACCAGGGAACAGTTGTGGTTGTCATTTTGCAATGGTCTTTCACACCGTAACCACACGGCACTGTAAATGCATCCAAAATGGCACTAGAACCACCGAAGGCCTAAATCAGTGAACCACGAATCGAACCATCACCGTACCCATATCCAGTACAAACCGGACTTGATTCTGGCCATGCGGCCTGAGAACCCAGTAACTCAGCATATTAACTAAAGGTAATTGAATAATTAGGGAAGATAACTGCAAGGAGGCTAATCTTCTCTCTTCAACTCTCTTTCATTATAAAGGATTCAGAATAATCATTTCAAACAATTGGAAAATCAAATATTCACAATGTTGTAGCAGTTTAGTCTGAACATTCATTGTCTTGGCCAGTTGGAAGTAAAAATCTCAAAGCTTTGGTTGTTCCAACAAGTTGGGAACAAATTTAGTCCTTCCTAAGTTGTCCTTTTCTACTTTTGCAAAGTACTAATAAGCCAAATTAATAAGCTTCTTGAAATGCGTGTATTGTAAAAATGTGTCTATTTTAGTTTACATTGTGCAAACTGTATAGCCTCATTGAAACTCATTTTCCTATTCATTCTGAAACCTAGCAAATAAGATTATTAGATACAAGGCCACTCAAGGAAAATATTGTCTACAACCAATCAATTTCAGTTGCATATATTATTGTTGTTGCTTGTAATTCAAATGACACAAGCAAATAAATAGAAAAGACTTGCCAGTTTAAGCTCCAAATCAGTACACTGCTTTTGCTATTTGATTGTCCGACTCACAAGTAGTTACTTCAAGTAAGTGTAACAAAAAATAGTAACAAATTGAATTATCCAATTACTGGAAATAAGAACAGTTATGATGCATTATGTGGTTAAGTTTATTTACTATTTTGGGTTTATAGAGAGCACTTTGTTTCAAATTTGGCATTACATTAATGTCAGACCTAGAAGTCGTTACTTCACATACTTAGCTAAATTTTGATCTCAATTATTTCAGACTTGGCCAATATTTGATCTGACAATTAGACAAATATTTAGTGACTTCCCTCTTAAAAAGCTAAGAGAATGTTTGCAGATGTTTGGTCTTTTGTACACAATAAAGTTCAGAATATCAAGATATTGATCCAAAAAAGTATTCATGACTTCAAACTTTATTGCCTTTAATGTCAAACTATACTGTAAAATCGTTTGAATGAAGTAGCTCTAGTAATGAAAGACCGAATTAAGATGCTTTTGCACATTTGAATCTTTATCATAATCACACCTCAGAAAGACTTTGCATAGACACATTGCACATCAATCTTGGCTAGCATGAAGGTTAAATGCAATAGGTGTCAAAGTGAAATCAATGGTGGAATTTATTGCTCCAAATGGCATTTGGCAAAAGAAGCGGCAAATAACACCACCATTTGCACAAAATGCCCTCCAGATGACACATATCAGACAAGACAAACTCTTCACACAATTTTTGAGGGTAAGGAAAAAGAGGCATGAATTGGGGTTCCAATAGGTTCTATTACTGCAGATGCAAGGGGGAAACAATTGCACGACGAAGATTGTGTACAAAGGTTTTCAGGGAATCTGCATCAACACCTTCTACAACACGTGGCCCAAACACAGGTGGAGGAAATATTAATGCTTTCTTTGCACCTCGTACTACACCAAGATCATAGACCACTTTCAAAGTATAGGAGGGAGGAAGAATGTCCATGAACAAGAAAGAAGATTGAAAATGTTTGGTACCACTCTAGCTTGCCATTCCATGTTGGCAAGGTATGGTGGATGCTATTGCAACTGCAGAACCTAGGTTTCAAGCCACATCTTATGAGACATTGAGGGTAGGTATGCTCAATGATGTAGTACAAGATGCTAATGGTGTTGTTAATGAGCATCAATTAGAGTGGGCAAATAGCGGTTGCCCCATTATGTCAAATGGATGGTTCAATAGAAGGAACTTAACCCTTATCAAGTTGTTTATTGTGATATTGGCATGATATTTTTGAAATCGGTGGATGCATCAGATACAATCAAATCTGCAGCCACATTGTTCGAGATTTTTGACCTTCTAGTCATAGATATGGGGCCGGAAAATGTGGATCAATTGATTACTAACAATGTTATTGCTTGTGTTGCTTCTAGTAGAGTCCTCATGAACAAAACCCCCTCTATGTTTTTAACCTCATGTGGTATAGCAAAAGGCTCAAACAATTACCAAATTTAATTATAATCACACAAGGGTTTTGTGTATGATGCACTCTTTCACAAAGGGCAAGGAGCTAGTTCAACCAAGGATGACAAGATGTGCAACACACTTCCTTGCACTACAAACTTTTTGCTAACAAAAATTGAATTTGAAACAAATGCTTGTTTCAAACAAGTGGATACAGTCTAGCTTCACAAATCAAGCAAATGGCATGACAGTTGCAAACTGCATGTATTCTACTAATTGTTGGGGTGCAGCTTAACAAGTTATAGAATTTTCACAGCCTCTAGTAAAAGTCTTGAGACTAATTGATGGGGATGAATCCCCCATGGAATATTTGTATGAAGCCATGGATAGGGCCAAGGAGGTAATGAGAGGTAGGATGGAAAATAACAAGGACAAGTATATGCCACTATGAGGCATAATTGATAGATGAAGGGATCGTTAGATGCACTATCCTCTCCATGTTGCAATATACTATCTTATTCCAATGTCGTTCTATATCTCTGTGTTAAGACATCATGATGCTAAGATCACACAAGGCTTGTTCATATGCATGGAGAAAACACTTCCTACCATAAAACAATTGCATGCATCAATGGCAAAAATGCCAATATCAAGCAAGCAAGGGGTTTTCTTCCATCCAAGGCTGCCTTGGAAGGTAGGAAAACCTTCCAACCAAGTAGACTCTATAACTTCTGATCGTCTATTTTGTGGACATGATCATTAAATGTGTTATGATTTTAAAATATTCTTCCATGATATTGACTCCATATAATGTGTTTATTAGCATAATGATGAAATTTTTTTGGTCACAAAACCAAAAATCTTACACGGATGGTGAGACACATTTTGAGTTAGCTGCACAATTCATCCACTTGTGAGCATACTTGGGAGTACTTTTGAACACATACATTCCACGAGATGCAACCACCTAACACAAACAATGGATGAATAACTTGGTGTTTGTTTAACATAACCTTCACTTGTAGCTAAAGAAATCTCAAGCTTAAACTTTTAATATATTTGCAGTCGGTTGAATATTCATCATGTTTTCCACTTGAAAGGCAAAGACTAATTTCTACATGGATAAAAACAAGTATTATAGAGGATGGTGAACTAATTGATCTTGGTGAGATTGATCCAGAGTTTGAGTGTATTGTTGTTGATGATGAATTACTTGAAACTAGGTATTTGAGATCCTAATGGAGGCCAACTTGGATCCTCGTGATATTGGATGGCTTAGGAGAGGCTCTTACATAGGAGCTTCATCATCAGGACCTCTTGCCCTCTTGCAAAGCTCTATTTATAGTTGCTATTGGCTACATTTTTTTTGGAACTTTGTGCTTAGTTTACAGACAGAATTTGTACAAAGTTACAAGCCATATTGTAATTGAGTCACCATCTAGTTACTATCTATGCACTATGAAGTATGTTTTGTGCAATGCAATGTAATTAATGATATGAATATAAACAGAAAGAATCTGTTTTCTGCAGTTCATGGAGTAAAACTCTATTTGTTCTATATATTTCTATGCTATGGAAATGTCCTTAAGTTTCAAAAAAAAAAAAAAAATCTCTCTTTTCTCACAACTCTGTATTCTTTTAAAGCCAATTTTTTCTATATTTTTCCATCTTTTTTCCAAAAAAAATGAAACTTTTGGTTTGCCGATTTTTCCCCAAATGATTTTTGCTGCTATGGAGAATATGCTTTTTTAGGTTTTGCTCTTATTTTGTCTTTTGTTTCTTTAATAAAATTTGATGTATAATTGTTTTGTCTTGTTTTTATCTTTTCTAAATATTAATATTTAATAATTATATATTAATGTTTTAAACTATTTAATTTGAACTTCAAACAACATTAAATTTTAAATTGTTAATATATTTAATATATAAATTTTACATTTTTTGTATTTATAATATTTGAATTTAATTTTTTAACTTCTATTTAAATATTTAATATTTATAATATTTAATTCAAATTTTTCAATTTGCTTATATTTTAATGTTTTGGATTTATTTTTATATTAAAACAAATCCGTAAACTTATATTAGTCAAACTTCATCACACATTTTTTGGCTTTTTTTACCAAATATTATCTGAATTTATTCTTGTCGAACTTGAATAGGAACACAAACCTTGTGACAAAGTCTATACCTATCCAGATCATGAAAATAATGAGTTTTTTGTGTGCAAGCTTTTCCAGCAGAACGGGAAAGGCATTTAGTTTGGATAAAGGATCAAATAACTCACCAACTTAATTTTTGCTATTGTTAACCACACAACCTTGTGAAACTGCAGGTATTGTAAAAAAAAAATTTTAACGTATAGTATAATAGGCTATGATAGCTTTAAGTTCTGCATATGGAGGTGCTACGTTGCTAACTAAAAATCGCACCCCATAAGCTCAATAAGTAAGTTCAGACAAACTGGATCACATAAAAGCTTTCGTCCTCTCATGAAAATTGGTTATAGTCGTACTCCTTCAAAGTTCAGGGCACTACCCATGTATTTAATATAAATTATAATCTATCTTTTTATCCTTGGAAAGAAAAATATACTCATATCGGAAAACTAGATTAAAGTTTATCATCCTTAGAGCCATGTCATTAGGTTTTTAAAATGCAAAAAGTAGATTGACTTAGTTTGAAAAATAAGATTCATTATCCAAAGATATTAGTCATTCTTACCCTCACGTCAAGTCCACTCAGCCGGCACCTTTGAATTCTTCCTCTATCACAAATCATATACATTAAGCAACTCAAAGCAGATGCCCAGACACCTTCTTCTTTCTCCTCTATCTGCAAAACAAGGATACAGTGATCATATACTATATACAAGATGCACGCACTATTCGAGAAACAATAGTCACAACAACAACAGAAATAAAAAAAAATCTACTGGCCCACATGGCAGGAAAATTTTAACCCAATCTAGCAACAGAAAATGTCAAAGATGTGCATAATATTATGATTCTAATTTCGCTCCCACGGGTATTATACCACATTTTATACAGCTAAAGATTATAGTTATAATCGAGTTAACAGACAATAAAATAGTTGAGTCCAAATTTTGCACACAGATGTGATTACATTTACTACATCTGAAGTCAAATTCACCAGAGTTTACAAAATTTCTTTTGCCATCCTTACCTTAACAAACTTTTGAATCTCTCAATGCCCACTGGTGTTATCACATCTTAAAGACAATATTGTAATTTTATCATTGACTTAAGTGGACAACAAAATGTCAAGCCTCTTGTCACACTGCCACCCTACCTATGATAATAATGCTCTGGGGCACAATTATTTACTTGCAATAACCCTGCTTACTACCAAAAAATATTTTTTGTTTTGAAACTGCATAATTAACACCCATTTATTTCAAAAGGTTTCTCCCTCTTTTCATAATGATTGCCTCCTCCATAGATAAAATAGAAACTTATATTCAGCATATCCTTTAAAAGGAGTGGCTGCAGGTCCATCTAAACTTCAGTTAAGGAACTCAAGACTAAGTAGAACTGGATTAAATCAACTTTAAGAGTAGATCTTCAGGTTTACTGATTTCTCAAAAACAATGATTGAATCTCACAGACTCGAGCCAGGAAGGACGTCTCTACACTCCTTAAGAATGCTCTCTGATTTCCAGTTGGGTTCTATTCTTGGATCATAGCATTCATGATTGCTTGCGACACCCATTCCATTTGGATTGAAGGGAAAACTTGTAAACAAGCAAAATTAAATCCTTTAACAAACCAAACATTCCCACCTTCAAAATTGTTGGTGTGAATGGGGTACAATACGTAACTAGTTCTTCATCTAGGTCCTATCCCCACCTTATTACTTAAGTTTACTTGAAATATTTATTTATTTTTTTGTCTCAAATCTTAAAATCAAAACACCTCATAATCTTATGTTGTCCTATGTCTCACCCTTGTGTATAAATACAAGGGTTTCTCATTGCACTCTCAATCCATTCTCATGCTCTTTTTGTGCTTTCATTAAAGAAACTTGATCTTGGGAGGCTATCTCCATAGCCAAATATTACATAACATTGGAGCTTGTGGGATCGCTTCTTGTTAGTCTTTTGAAAGATCTAGATTGCGAATCTTGGTTGCTCTTAAAAGGTTGAGTAAGCTCTTCTCTTGCATCAAATGATGATCTAGAGAATCAAAAAAACTTGATAGACATACTTGATTTGGGAGGGCAACAGATTCCTCTTTATGGCTTTCCATTGCAAATTGCTTTGGAGGATTCTTGGAGTAAATATGAGCTCACCATTGAGTTGACGGTGTTTGAGAAAGTCAATTTTTCTCAGTGTTCCACCGCTCGTTGGGGATGTGACAGGGGGACAGCAGGACAGATTTCGGGGACGGGGCAAAGGGCCTAAGTTCGGGGACAGCGAGGGGATGGTGGAGGGGGCGTGGCGGGGTGTGATGCTGATATACATGTAGTACACGAAAAGAATAGTTACCAAAGATGTTTAGGAATTACATTTCAAATGAAACTTTGGCAAATTAGTAAAATAGCAAAATTGCAAATACTAAATACTAAGATATGAATTGTATGTGTCAAATATGTCAATATGACTGCTGATAATGACTGATATTTTATGGACATTGATACTGTCATTCACCGCTGATTATATGATACCCTTATACTTTGAAATTAACCATGCATGAAAATAGAATTGGATGATGAACTGTTGGATAAATATGACAGTAGCAATAAACATAGAAACCCCAGTTCTGATTTTTATTTAGGGTAGCCAGTGTAAACAGCAATAATGTGTGCAATAGCAGCTAGAAACCATCATATATTGCCCAAATTAGGTTTGCAAATGATCTGAAGCTGTCCTTCAACCATATATATGATTTGCTTGCAAATATTATAAAAAAGGAGAAATTTAAATTAAAAAACACATTTCAGACTTCTGGGGACAGGAGACTTCCAGAAGTCCCCGAACGCTCAAGGGACTCTTGGGCATTCTGGAGACTCAATAATGTGTGCAATAGCAGCTACAAACCCTCAATATATTGCCCAAAATAGGTTTGCAAATGATCTGAAGATGTCCTTCAACCAAATATATGGTTTGCTTGCAAATATTATAAAAAAAGAGAAATTTAAAAAAAAAAGCACATTTGAGACATTTGGGGACAGGAGACTTCCAGAAGTCCCCGAAACGCTCAAGGGACTCTTGGGCGTCCTGGAGACTCTTGGCCATCTCCACCATCACCGGACGTCTCAGTAGCGGTGGCGGGACAGCAAGGGGATGCCCCATCCCCGTCCCTGAGTCTTGGAGACGTCCCTGTCTCGGAAACGCGGGGCTCTGGGGGGACGTGTCCCCATGTTTCACTAGTTTTTCCTTTTATTTCATCCAAATTTAACATTGACGGTCAGATTTCGCAAGCACCTAGTCTTTCAAAGCATTTTGGGTCAAATATGACCTGACCAAATAGACCAAAAACTTCAAGATCAAATGTCTTTTCATCAAAATTAGATTACTTTGCCTAGAGCCATCAAAAAAAAAATCTCCCTCTATCGCATAAATCGGACAGCCATACAAAACCAAAGAATAATTTGTAAAATGATGATCTGCCAAATCTTCTAGATACAACTACAAACATACCCTACCTACACAAGGTGCCACCCCCAACCAACCACTGGTATCCCTCCACTAGTAACCACTAACCGCCAATGGTAAATTTTGAACCTGATTTTCAAAGGCTCTGTTCAAGCTCATATCAGCTTCCTTTTCAAACAATTGTTATTGATGTATGGCAAGATTTTTAGAGCTTGCAGTGAGGCAGATGATTTTTTATTTTAGTGGTTTGATTTTCCAAAAATTGCAAATTCTCACAAGTGATGTTAAGCAATTCTCACTTTCAGAACTTCTAAAGCTTCAATCTATTAAAGTGGAAAAGGTAATCACCTAGTTAATTATTAATAGGTCCCTACTCACACTAGCATACTGAAGCTTGCGTACGTTTTGTTTTTTTGTGTCTCAAGTCATAGGATAAAGAAACATGTCATGATCTAATTTAATCCTATCAAAGGGTTTCATCCTTGTTTTTATAAGGCTGGTTTCATTGTATATTGTAATCATAAATTTTTGCATCTAATGAAATCTCAAGCTTCATAGAAAATTGATCTTTTTATCTTTTGTGATAAGAGTGTTTTAATTGCAAGGGATCCTTGTAGTCTTGTGAGAGTTCAATCATCAATTTCAACACGTTCTGGCTCATAAGGTAACACTTTTTTGTTCATTTTTCCTGAAAAAAAATGACAATTTTTTGGGTACTTCTCATTAGTGTCTGATTCATTCCATTCTATAAAAAAATATACTTTCAGTTGTATGGTCTGATTTGGAATTTTCAATTAAAAAAGGTCATATATTGCTAGAGAGATCTTTGACTGAGTAATTAAGGCAGTTATTCTTGTGGTTCTGATTGCTTTCAATTATTTGGGTTGCATTGTGTTCTTCAAAGTTTGCCATGGGGAATCTAAAAATTCCTCACCTAACTCCTTACAACTATTCATCATGGACATTGGAAACAATTGAAATGGAATCACTTTATCGGTGAAGGTCATACTATGTATATGTTTGAAACTAAACCAAAACAAACAATTGCTAAGAAAGAGGATATGGCTAAATGAACCTTACAAAGCTCTTGGCTATTTTATGTACATTTGTTTCATTTGATCTCCAATTTCATGTGCAAAAGTGTAAAACACCTAAGGAGGCTTGGAAAAAACTAGCTAGTTTGTATGGTCAAATTGATGAGATGAAGGGTTATCAAATTGATAATGAATTGATGAACATTGACCCAAATAGTTTTGACAATATCCAAGATAAGGTCACTAAGGTCAATGATCGAAGAACACAACTCAAGAAATGTGATATTGATAAAAAGGACACGAATGATTCTTGTTTCTTATCCAAACTTGGTATAGAACATGCACTTTCTGTTTTAGGCTTTCACACCCCTCAGCTTTCTATGAAAAACACCTATACAATGCCTTATATTCCAAGGTTCAAATTCAAGAACACTGGAAGTTAATTCAATTGGGTGTCATTACATCTTCTAGGGCATAGGCATTGATAGCTAATGGGCCTAAGGGATAGAAATAATTGAGGAATCTTGAAAAGAAACAAAAAGAAGGAAAAAAATCAACCACACAAAGCTAAAGCATGATCAAATTTTGAACCTTCACAGGGGGAATCATCTAATGAGAAACCTAAATGTGCATATTGCAAAATCCATGGATACTGGAAGGACATTGTTGAGGATATTGATATCCACCTTGATGTTAGCTCCTATAGAATTTCATCTTCTTTGGATGTAATAAGGGCACATTCAAACCCTCTTATTTTTTCTCCACCGATTCTTTTATCATAGTTTGGTATTGACTTGGAGATCCTTGAGCAACATTCAAAGGAAGCATCATCATCTTTAGATCTTCTTCACCCATTCATTTAAATTTTGGATTTTTCCCGCTCTTGGATTAGACTTGAGACTCCTAATTTGATTGTGGCACATTTCAACATCGACATGGTGACACTTGAGTAGAGTTCAAAGACATCATATATTTTGTGTTTTTTAACCTCATGTTCCTTTGAGGAATATAATTATTTTCTACATATATCTTTGGTTTTGTTTTTTCCCAAGGGCAGGAACATTGTTTGGTGTTCTTCAATCTCCATCATTATCTTTTGTCAAACATCCATCATCAATGCAAGAGATTATACATTGAGGGGGCACTACATGGTCTCTCTTCTTTCTTATGCAGAAAATTTTTCATCACATGGGGTTTTATCCTTCTCATACTTTGGAGAGCATTTTGTGTTTTCTTTCTTTTGGGTAAGTTATTTTCCTAGTGGTTTTGCTCCTTTTCTCCATTTGTGGGAGATTTTTTTCTACATGAATATTTCATCAAGCCTTGTAGCTAGAACCCATCTTCACATATGTTCTCAATCTCCTTGAGTTGCACTTGTACGGGAACGTTGGTGTGAACGGAGTATATTATTTAACTGATTCTTCATCTAGGTCCCATTCACACCTTATTACTTAGCTTACTTGGAGAATTACTTTTTGTCAAGCCGTAAGACTAAGACATGTGTCATTATCTTTTGCCTGTAATTACACATGTTTCTCATTGTAATCTTAATCCATTCTCATGTATGTTTGCATATATCAACAGAATTATCCTCTCATTTTAGGTCACTCTTTGTAAATTCACTAAAGCACCTTGATCTTGCAACACAATCTCCATAGCCAAATCTTACAAAAATTAAGAAAGAGGCTGCCCTTTAAATATACGATTTTGATTGCTAACAAGACATTCCACACAAAAAAAACTTGGATTACCTTTTGAACCTATGTCAATGTTTAGTCTAACAAAGCCCAATCTGGAGGGGTGTGCCCATTTGGCCATTTTATGCATTAGCCTATCATCACTTACCCCATGAACAAGGATATTTATACTTGCTCTTATTTTCAATGTGCAAAGAAATAAGGGAAAAACATGAACAAAAGATGGTCCAACTAGAAGCACAATTGTATTTAAATATTTTTCAGCTCACCTCATTGTTTTCCAAAGGAAAGCAGAAGTAATGTCTTAAAACAAAATTGCAAAGCAAAGTAACCATTTGAAACAAAAAGATGAATATAAAATTCAACTAAATAGTAAGGGGAAAAATGTATGATATACCTGCACAAGAAAAAGTAGTATCTCACAGAGTATGTTCAAGAGCCACATCTCAAACTCCCTAACTGCCCGAGGAGTTCCACTCTCTAGGTTGTAGCTCTTTGAGTTCTCCTTTGCTGTCCCAAAAAATTGATTTCCATCAGAAAATCGAGTAGACTGAGAAGATGGTTCTTCCACAATGGTAGGTTGATCTTCACCGCGAACAGGTTTCAATAATTGTGCATGAATACCAAGATTCAAAACCAAGTCAAATGCTCGGGTTCTGACAGTCAATTGGGGGGAACTCAGCATACCCTGAAAATCATTCTCCAATTTAAACATACAATATAGTCCCAGATGAAGAATTTTAAATATTTGCATTTCCACCAATGATTGATAACCAAAATATATGATGCTCCAAAATACAGCAGGCATTATAAATATAAATACACTTATCAGCATGCTTTCAATTAGACACCTAGAGTTCAAAAGGTAAGGAAAATGCATTTCAAGTGATGTCACTGGTGAATATATAACATTATGGCTTAAAAAACTTTCCTTTTAAATGAAACTGCAGAAATGACCTATCATTGTCACTATAAATGGTAATCATAGAGCTCTGTTGAAGTTAAAATACTAAATACAACAAGAATATTAAAAAATCATTAGATGTTTCATGGAGTTTGCATGCTTTGTGAACTCTTAAGGATCTATATCTTAAGGTCTCTAGACTCCCGTATATTGTCCATGAATCAAACAAACATGTACAAGAACAATCCACTTTTAAATATTGGTGGAAAACCACTTCCAGGAAGGACACTAATTGCCACCAATGATGACTAAAAACCTCAAAATTATTGTAAATTTATCAACAGAGGGAGGAGGGTCATGGAGATCAATTAAGTATCTGTAATCATGATCACTACTTAGTAACAAATCTCTATTTAATATCTGTAATCCAAGAGAACATGAGGTTTTCGCATCTGGAAATAACAGGGATATATTTGTTTGCATCAATGGATCACACTGTCTGATGATAAATTACAGAGTGATCAAAAACATTGACACAAACAAATCTTACACAGTAATTTCCACAATAATATGCTCACGCAATCTGCAATCCTGATTATTCCTTAAATGTGCTTTTTACAATCTAAAATGGGAAGCCAGAAAACAGAGGTAAGTGCCACGGGAAGGAAGAGAATATCAAAACCAAAAAAGTAACTAATTTGAGTCTTAATTCAGATCATAATCATCAACACTTTCTAAAAAACAACTAAACAAAAGTTTGTTCAATTCTTCAGCAGGAAAACTAATTAGATGCCAATTACAATCAAATGTGTTACATCTTCAAGCTCAATGCAGTAAGGTACCTAACTATAGGAGCGTTTTTAATATTTTAAGCCAAGAGTAGTGAACTCCAAATTTCCAAACAGAACCAAAAATGAGAGAAAAGCATATGGTCCACATCATTAATTTCTATTTTTGTGATACTGACATAAAGCAGACCAAACTTAGACCACAGAAACTAAATTTTCATGGAATCTACTACTTGCTACTACAAACTTAATGGAAAGACAATGTGATGTCTAAATGTATCAAACCTTAAGCATACAGAATGCAAGTCAACTAGAAACAATACCCAACTTTCTTACACAATCATTGGAGAAAAGCCTCTCCTGCATAAATCTCTAGTAGAAGGGCTTGTCCTGGTCAATGGATGCAATAAAGAGGCACCAAATAAGGATAAGGCATTTTCCTGCAAAAGTAAGTTGTAGGACTGCCAATACATTCCAACAAAGCCTTGTTTAGTGAAGTTGGATGATAAATTGACACTTTCCAAGAGTCTATAAAATACTTAATGAAGTATACAATCACCACGAAAAGCTTCTTTCGTCACAGCAGAACAGACTTGCTTGTATAGCCTAAACTCAAAAAAACCACTGCAATTTGCGCGTAAATAATATACCTATTGAAGATCTTACACAAGCGAAGGAATTTCTATTTGTCCCGAGTTCAATTCCTTCCAGGCATTCCTTGTTCAAATCATCTCCAATATCATCTACAGATATAAAATTTTATGGCATCTAATCCTTTGAAAGAAAACATTTGTGCCATCCAAATGGTTGCTTGCTGATATATACACCATGAAAGGTGAGGTGTGTTTCATGTAGGCAATATGATGTAGTTTGTTTCATATCCCATGTACTGTGCTTATTATCTGTATAAGGTTTGTGGCTATCTATCTAGACTTAAATCCCCATCAATTTGCCCTCTGGACTCGTAATATTTCACTCAATTTGGTTGCTATGAGTCAAGATTTCATGCATGAGTTTAATCCCTTGTTTAACAATCTGAGTGGATCTTAGATTTTTGGCAGACATCTGTGCTCTATTTCCCAGATTATTCCGAATCACAGTTCCAGAAATGATATTTTTGCAAATCACAGATCCAGTAATGAAGAAAGTATAGAAAGCCCAGGTGGAATTCAAATATTTAATGAGTAGAGACAAATTCCGCAAACACTGCGCATTGTGTTAGATTTGAAACATCTTATAAGGTCAACAATTAAAATTGTACGTTTGTTGAGGACTCAACCATTTCATATCTGGTGTCAGATATGTGTTGCCTGCTTGAAAAAGTATATTATGAACACAACTGAATTTAAAGATGGCATAAGTGTAGTAAGGGATTATGATTGTAAATACTTCTGTGCACTAAAGCAAAATGAGATAGGATAAATTGTAAAACTAGTGTGGACCATAGTTCCATGACTCAGACTCGCCTATGACTCGGCAAGGTCGACTCGACCCGTGACTCGGCAACAGCTCGGCTATGACTCGGCAAAATGAAAAAACAGAGATTTTTTACGATTTAAAACTTGTTTCATACACCCATTATTGAATAAAGCTTAAAGACACTATAACATCATCAAATAGAAGCTAATTTGATCACATACATAAACGTACATCAATCACATAAGTACAAATGTAAATTGTAGCTGAAGGAAATAGAAAACATAGATATGCAGAATTATAAATATTGTCAAATGTATATAAAATCCATGACATCAAATGTTCCCAAACATATGTGTAAACAAAAACAAATTTATGGCTCAGGTTCTAGCTCAGCCTCAGCCTCAACCTCAGAGTAGTCTGTCTGCCTCCTAAAAATGTGTCTAAGGTAGGTCCTAGATGACTGACAAGCCATAGTCTCTGCCTGTGAGGTGCCACTCTAATCAACATCAGCTGCATGGGCATCTGATCGTGCTCTATCCTCCTCTGTCGTAGCCATAGCCACAGCCTCAGCCTCTCTGTTTGCCTGGTCAACCCACTCATGGTCCTTGTTGTGAGGTTTTCACATCATCGCCCCATTGCAAATGGGGACGCCCTTTTTTGCTTTGGTTATAGGAGTAGTGGCCTTAGGTAGTCTTTGTTGGTGGCAGTTTTCAAGTCCCTAGGTCTGGCAAGTGAGGTTTGAGTGATTTTGGCCTGCTGGGAAGTCATGTCTGTCTGGGATATGGGCGATAGCTAAGCTAAGTCTCGGATATGGAGTCGAAAGCAAGTGATTTGTGATGGAATGAGGTAAAACCCTTTGAGAATCCTTGTTCCAGCTTCAGTTTGACCTTAGAAAGGCAGGACAGATTGTGGGAGGTAACCCTGCTGAATCCTGAAATTTGGTTGTCTCAAATTTTTAGAAAACCCCCAAAATCTAGAATGTGCATCTTAACTCCTACGAAGCTGGAACCTATCTCAAACATCCTGAAAGTATTTATACAAATATAACTTAAAGTATAAGAAATTATTCTTATACTTAAATGTTATATTTGCATAAATCCTCCCGCCCCTGAACTGAAAAATTGGCTTAGTATAAAGGAATATAGGAAAAAGTCTATTTGTTTTTTGTCTTTTGTTTTTTGTTTTTTATGTGCAGTCTGTGACTTCCGGTGCCGGGTCATAGCCCACGGACTCGACGGGTCATGCTTCCGGGTCATGAAAACCCGGGAGGGTCAACTCGGCCCGCGGGTTGTCAAAACTCGCACAACCCGCGGCGAGTTCAAGAACACTGTTGTGGACACTTTACAGCATCAACTGTAAGACAAGATGGTGCTTTGATTTCTCCTAGGGAATCCAAGCATGCCCTTGGCCTTCCAACCAATAATCCCTAACAAACATTATGTATTGCAGTGATAGATGATAGCTCAGACGACTGCATCAGTTCAGTTGTAGACAGGGATATTCAATGACATGTCCTTCCAACCAATAATCCCTAACAAGCATTATGTATTGCAGTGATAGATGATAGCTCAGACGACTGCTTCATTTCAGTTGTAGACAGGGATATTCAATGACATGTCCTTCCAATCTTCCCCAACACATGCTTTTGGGGCTCTTGTTCGCTCTTCATTGCCATTTGTTGGAGCCAAAGTGCTTTATTTTCTCTTATGTATTTTTACTGTTTTGGTTCATAGAACTTTCTATTTTTAACTGCTGTTACTACTTGTCCCATTGACCTACTTTTGGTCATCTATGGACATTAATATAATTTTTTCCCATCTTTCTTTCTTTCTTTCTATATAATCAGCAATAATATAGGCCACCACAAAGTTCAGAAACAGCATTACTCAATATCTTTGATTACAATATATGGAAATCAAATGTACATTTTGAAATACATCCAAAAATAATATTCCAGACTCTCGATCTGTCAAACCACCTAGTTCTTATGCTTAAATGTGAACCATTTTGGTTAATTTCAGCATTCAGATGCAATGAAATGTGCCAGATCAATAGAAAAAGTAAAAGCTTAGTTCACACAGGCTGTGTCAATTATATATCAGCAAATTACTATCAATTTTGAACACTTTGATACTTTGATGTGAGAAAGAAGCAACTTTGTATAGATTCTGATAAAGCATGTGAAATTAATTGAAAACAAGCACTGCATTCTTCTATAAAGAAAACATTAGCAATAGAATTGCAACAAAAAACCATAACAGCGATGGAATCCTTGGTAATTCATACAGAGGCAAATAAAAACATTTTAAGCCGGACTGCAGAAAAGTAGAATGTACCTCTAGCATAGAAAGCAGAAGAGGAGCAGCAGTCTGAGAGTCTGCCATGTACCTACAATGCAATTCAATGTTCAAATATACTTTTGGAATACATATCCATTCAGATGAAGAGAGAGAGTAAAACCCATGATTTTGCAATAAAAGTACATTTGGGTAGAGAAAAAAAATATATTGAAGGTAGGATGAGCAAACATGAATGACTATTTACTAAATTTTATATGCATCTGGATCAGAGAAACTCTTGTAAGGTTACAACTAAGAAAAATGATAACTGGACATTGCTTATTTCATATAATATGTTTAAAAGTTGGAAGCCAGTGCATCATGCATCATCAACATGTAACCAACCAAAAGGAACAAGTACAAGGATAAACCTCACATACACCCTCCGATCATAGAAAACCTAAAACATGGCAATCTAAATGCTATAATAAAATCTATGGGTCATGCTATTTTTCATAATTTTATCACTTTTAAATACACTCCAAGACTCCTCCAATTAATTCTCTGTGTTTCCCACCTTTATAGTGCCTACCATTTCTCTTGTGCAAACAATCCCTGGATTATCTACACAAAGCTCCCACTCAAACAAAAAGATAATAACAATAGTTCCTCCATCTTAAGCTTCAAAAGCTCAAACTTTGAGCTAATGACCTACAGGCATGCTAGAGGGCTTCTGTCTTGCAACTGCACCCAATTTTATCTCTATACAACAATAGTTCCTTCATATTGAGCTTCAAAAGCTCAAAGTTTGGGCCAATGAACTTTGGTATTTCCCATCATTTTAGTGCCTACCATTTCTCTTGTGCAAAAAGTCGTTGGATCGCCTACACAAAGCTACCACTCAAACAAAGATCATCAAGATAGTTTCTCCCTATTGAGTGCCAAAAGCTTAAACTTTAATCCCAAGTTGCTGGTTCGGGTTCGGGTTCGGGTCCGGGTTCGAATTCGGGTTCAAGTTCGAAGAACTAGTTCGCCGGTTCGCCAAAATTTTGAAAAGGGGTTTGGGTTCGGGTTCGGGTTCGGGTTCGTTAGTACAAAAATATGTGATTTTATATATATATATATATATACATATTTTGATATTTATGCAGCCTAGAAGCATGGGTTAAGATTAGAATGTCACATAGTATCATAAAAAGTAAACATTTAAACAATAAAAACACTTGTAAATTTGTAATCATAGCATCATGAATCATGAATCCATGATYATACCATCATATACTTCAAGTTCAAGTTCAACATCAAAGATTCAAAACATTAAAATTAAATCAGAACATCAGTTCAAGTATCATTGTTTGAAGTTTAACTAATGGATTAATAATTTATTGATATTCTTCTTCTTCTTCATCATCATCTTCTATATGGAGCCTAATAAGACTTGAAGGTTAATTTTTCCCCTTTTATTGGTGCAGTTTCCACCCCAAATTATTAAATGGGGGTTTGGGGGCAAAACACTATGGAACACTTTAAAAACCTCAACTTTATTCCACCCATCTATAAATCTATCACCAATAAATTGAAGCTATGGGAAGTGAGAAAGAATAGAAGGGAAGCCATCCCAGGAGTTGTGCCAGAAAAGAGCTTCAAGTCCGTTATTACAAATCCAAAAAAGTCTCTGCTTAACAACTTGAGCTCCTCTTCTGAGAGTATTTCAAATCATAGAGCATTTACTTGTCATATTGCATCTAGGAATATCTCCATTATCCGCTCCCCCCCAAATATTTAAGTTGAGGATTTTAGCCCAATTCTACTCTTGACAGGTGCACCATCTCTAGAGGAGCTTACCAGCTAAACATTACCATTCATACCTACTTGACGTAAACCAAGACCACCATTTTGGAGTGGCCTACAAACAAAAACCCATCTTACCAGACTCCACTTTGAAGAGAGAAAATTACTAGTCCAGAGAAACTGTCTAGATAGGGAGTCAAATTCTTTAATGAAGCTTACCGAGGGAGTCTGCACAAAACATTTGTAAATAGGGAGGGCTTGAGCCATAGACTTCAAGAGAGTCATTCTCCCAGCAGTAGAAAGCCATCTATAAGTCCAATGACTCACCTTCTTGTGAAGCTTATCCAGAATATCTTGCCAGAATCCCCTAGGCAAAGGGTGGCCTGATAGAGGAATCCCAAGATAAACAAAAGGAAGCACTCCAACCTAAAATCTAAGTGTCCTTGCAATCCTAGCTTGAATAGACATAGACGTATTGAAGAAGAAGATAAAGGACTTATCTTCATTAATTTGTTGTCCAAAAGCCGCCAAATAGATATCAAGGGCCTTTCTAAAATTAGTAGCCTCAAGCAGTTTAGCCACACCCATCAAACGCATGTCATCCATAAATTGAAGATGAGAAGGAGAAAGACAATTACCCCAATTCCAACCTTCGATCAAACCCTACCTTACCATGGATTTAATGAGTCTTCCAAGTTTTTCCGCCATAAGGATGAACAAGTTGGGGAAAGAGGATAACCTTGTCTTAAGCCCTTGAAGCACCAAAAAGTTCAGTAGGCTCACTATTGATGAGAACAACAAAAGACGAGGTGGTAATGCAACTCATAACCCAATTAATACATTCCCTACCAGAACCAAAAGCTCCATTTAACTCTCTCATAAGCATTGGCTATATCCAACTTAATAAACATAGCCTTCTCCTTTGAAGTAGTCATAGAATGTATGGCTTCAAATGCTATGACAACCCCATCAAGAATGTCTTCCAACTAAAAAACCTTCATGCTCTTCAGAAATCAATTTAGGTACCAACACTTTGAGTCTATCAGCAATAAATTTTGTAATAATTTTATAAACCACTTACACAAAGCAATAAGATGAAAAGAATTGAAAGTGTTAGCTCCCTCCTTAGGTATAAGGGCAAGGAAAGTAACATTCATAGCCCTTAGCATCTGCTTGTTTCCTTGAGCCCCAATACACAAGCTTACGAGGGTCCCAAAGACAAGCCAAACCTCCTGAGTTTCCTTGAGCCCCAATACACTGAAAACGACTCCGACCAGATTTTAGAGGCCATATTTAGCATACCATCCATTGATAATTTAGATTTTTGAATTGACACCACATCAAGAGAATGAAAAGCAATCAACTCTCGAATAGCCTTTTGTCTAGGGATGGTATTCAACCCCTTTACATTCCAAGATATTACAATCATTTTTGAGAAGTGGGAATTGATGGTCTTTACAAAACTAGACTTAACCCATGTCTTGCCTATTAACTTTACCTTTTCTTGATCTTTCTTCCTCCCGTTAGTTATGGGGGGCCTTTCTAGAACAACTTTTTTAATCGTTTTTTGTTGAAGTCCTAATGTCAACTGAGGACCCTTACTTTTACTGCCATCCAAGGAATCTTTCTCCATATTAGACCCTAGGCTAGGAATACCTGAACCTGTACTTATTTCTTTACTTCCATTTCCTTCAAGATTTGTATCCTGAGTTCCAACCTACAGATGAGAAGCTTTCTCATCATTTATTTGAATCATTCCTTGAGCATCTAAACCAATACGCATGCTTGTCAAAGCATCATCAAACTGCCCCAAAACTTCAAGGACATCAAACCTGTTGAACACCTCATCAATTTGCTTGTCCCTGAGGATTCTCTTCTGCCCTCTACCCTTATTTCTTGTTTTGGATGGAATAAACCCCTCTTTATCCTCTACCATAGGGGCTTTTCCTTTATCCGGCCTAAATGAATGGGTGAGAAGACCCATTATTGGTTGCCCTTGCATGGTTAGATTTCGGACTCATTTGCTCCAAATGACCATATTCATGATAAATGCAGTAACAAAAAGGTAAAGTTTCATAATCTAATTGTTGAATCCAAGAGTTGGATCAAAGCCAAATTTCCATAGAATTAGGCAAAGGTTTACTCAGATCAATATCAACACAAATACTGGCATGGGTGATTACCTTTTTTTCCATAGTTTGACGTGAAAGGCCTATTCGCTTGCCAAGCTACGTCGCAACCAAGTTGAAGATATCACCCTCCAAAATTCCAGCAGGAACCACGGAAGCGTCACCCAAACTAAAACCCTCGAAGGAAGTTCTTCAGTAGATTGAAACCGACATGCCACGATTTTAAAAATAGGCCAACTTGATTGTAGAAATATGGCCCCCCTTCAAAAGCCGTATTTCTATCTAACATTCACGTGAAGATAACGAAAAAGTAGCCATTTGCTGCCAACAATACCTCCATTTCCCTTTTTGGGTTCCATGTATTTCGCGCCCACAATTCCAACAAGGGTAAAGACACTCGAATCCCCATGAATTTACAAATCAGGGCACTATTTAAGAGATAATCGATATCTTCCTCAACAACATCAAGTTGAATCACCAGGACCGGTCTAGTCTCACACCTTGCAAGACAACCATTAACCTTTGTAGGCTTGAAGTTCTTCATTTGCGACGAATTTTCTTCCATACTATTCAACCCAAAAAAGGGAATTACATGCATGAACAGAGTTGAGCCTCCCCCTAGCGCAGCATCACTGAATAGAGGACTCTTCTTTCCCGAAACATCACAAGGCTTTGCCCTGCAAAGCAAGAAATCCAGGCTGCAGATTCGGCACCCAAAACCCTCACCCAAAAAATTGCATGCAATAGGAAAACAAACAGAGATCTAAGAAATCAAGACCCCCTCAATTTGCAACTGACACTAACACACAAACCACCCTCACCTCCAAATCTCCACCACTAGAATAGAAAAAAACATACATCAACCTTGTCTACGAGCTCCCCCAGCCACCACTGCTATCACCCCACACAAAGTCCCTACAAACCCACGCAAACCCCTGCAACACCCCTAGCGAGCACCCAAAATGGCGAATCTTGCAGCCAGAATAGAGGAGGCGGCTAGGGCCAAGTCCTAGCATGCAGACCAAAAGAAAATCAACATTCTACACACCATCGCCTTCATTCCTTTCTCCTCCATGTGTGGTCACAAAACCCAACTTATAAAATATATAATCCTAAATATAAACCTAGCTTATAATCTATTATAAGGTTATATGTGTTATAAATCAGGTTTTGTAGTTCATGTCCCTCTATATTAATAATTGTTGGACTAAAGGTTCATGTGAATATATAATAATGTGCATAGATATATAGATAGATAGATATGTATATGTATATGTGTTTGTATATGTATATGTATAATCACATATGTATATGTGTGTGTACGTGTTATATATATATATATATATATATATATATATATATATATACACACACACACACACACACATGTGTGTGTGTGTATATGTGAATGTGTACATACATATGATACAAACACACACACACAAACAAACAAACAAACAAACATATACATACACATCTGCAGATGGATATGGATGTGTGTGTGTGTGTGTGTGCGCGTTCAAACACACATATGGCAAGTTTATAGTATATGGGAGCAACTTGGCATGCTACTAATACAACCATGGCTAAAATTGATGAGTGATTTACTGAGGTCTGTATCAAGTAGATGGACAGGAGCAGTTGTGCTTTAGCAAGTGATATAAGTCAGATAGAAATAACATCAAAATCAGTTATTAAGCTTACAAAAGAAAGGATTACAATGAAGACCTCAACAAGTTATGTCAGTTAGATATTATATTAGGCATTATTGTTCACCACTCATGTTATGCAATTTTAATTTGGAAATCAAAATATATATTATCTAAATTGAATTTAGCAACTATAAGATATAAAAAAAAAATCATCTTTACCCATCAACATTTACCTATCCTGAAACAATGGAAGTTAGCAATTTTATTTTCTCATAGTGAAAATGATTGGATTTTTTGTATTCTACATATGGTTAAAGCCATTCCCTCCCTCACTTGAAAATAAAGTGAAAATTCAAAAGGGCACAAGGATGCACATTATGCAAGCATATTTCTGACGCCTCTCCTAGTAAAAGAAAATTTAAATGCATACATATTTGTTAAAGAGATCTCATCAATATCTATGCCAAATGTTAGAACATACATGTCAATGACAAGTTTGATAAGGACACTAGCTGCCACGTCAGCTGTCTCCACAGTCACCCTTCCAGCTTGATTACTTGGCAATGAAGGTGTAGAGCTCACTGTATTGTTACTTGTTATAGATCCCTCCAAACAAACAGCTGCTATAACCTCCTCAACTTCAACAGCACTCAATCTCAAAGGTTGTTGTTCACTGCCCAAAGAAACACAACTCCATTGTAGGTCAATAATCCATTCAAAATGTCACATGCCCAACAAACTACAATCTGTAAATCTTTCTAGATGATTTTAGTCTAAGCATTGAAGATAGCAAAGTTACTAAAGGACTGTACACTGTCAAATAGATTTGACACCAAAAAATCTTACACTAATAATCACATCATCACCTATACAAAATTCAAACATGATTAAAAGGGATATGCTTCACAAACAAAGACAAAGTAAAAGAAAATCTACCACGTGAAAACTCTTCGTGAACCATCCTAAATCAGATGTCTAATGATTAGCTCACTTGTATGCTTGAGGACAATTTTTCACATTTCCTAATATAATTAATGTAAAAATTTAAACTTACATATGAAACATCATAAAGTACATGTCACAAACCAAATTTTAGCATGTGTATTTTAGAATCATCAATTAATGCCTTGTCATGACACATCAAGGAAAGAATAAGCACGTGCCAAACTATGTCTCAGAGGAGCCATGCCACTATTGCAATTTGCAAATATGCCTCAACTACTACAAATACCAGACACATAATTAGAAAACAATAAACAAACATGACCTTTGAATTATGTAGTATATGTTCAATTTGAAAATGTGAAAATTATTTATATATCTCTCTGTGTGTGTGTGCGTGTGTGTGTGTGTGTGTGTATATGTTTTGCTGTGTTCCACAGCGTTTCGGGGATGGGGACAGCAGGGGACAGCAGGGGACAACAGGGGACGCATTTCTGGGACGTTTCCTAGAGGGCCAACAATAGGGGATGGCAGTATATATGTGTGTGTGCGTGTGTGTTTTTATGTTTTATGTAACTTTTAATGACATTTATGGTAAAATGAGAAAATGTCTTGTCTGACACACAATATAAGCCTGCAACTCCAACACTTCGACGCATGCATGAAACATAGATTCAACTTAGTGCCAGCTTAGAACCATTAGTTAATGTCAAAGTTCTACTTTGCTATCTTAAATAAACATTGACTTATGTTGGTTTTTAAATGTTCCACAACATTTCAGGAACGGGAGGCGGTAGGGGATGCGTTTCCGGGACATTTCATAGAGAGCCAAAAATAGGGTCTGTGTCCCCGTGTAACATAATGATTTTGTTGTGTGTACTTCCAATCTTCTATTTTATGACTACAGCTCTATGTGTGTACTTCATCATGTTTATCCCCTTTTCTTTACCAATAAAATCAATATCACATAAATAAAACATATACACACTAAAGTGAAAATATTATACACACAAATATATTAAACTTCTATTCCATGTTATATCCATCCAATGACATTACATATATATGGGATTTTCTATCCTATATTATGGGAAACATCCTATAACAATTCCCTTTACATAGCCAAGTTGTTCAAACAAATCATAACACAATCCCAACCAATTACAAGATAAATATTCGCATATGGTAAACCATAACAAACATGCTAATGGGTATTACTATTAATAACTAAACAAACTGACAAATAATTATTATACATATCCTAAAGACACCCTAACAAACCTAATGATGTAACATTCCTAACACATCCTACTTGTAATTTTCTCTGAAATGGTTTGCTGCAAGACAGCCATGAGGAGACCATTTAAGTTATGTCTATGAAATCAGGTCACAAAAAGCAATACCCTATAAGTCTCTGTAATACACTCACTGTGCTAAATTACTACAAAAAAAACAGTTACTGTTTAGAAGAACTTGACTTTGCAATAACAAATTGGTTATCCAGGTTCACTAAGAGTATTGACATTTACATCATTCTCCTCATTCAAGAAGCTACAAAGCCTACTTCTCACATGCCAACCTTCAGCAATATCCATTTGAAATGTCACAAAGCCAAATGCATACAAAAGCCTGGGGAAATTCCCTCAGAGAAATAGAATTTAACCATATTTACATGTAAAGGCAATATACTAAAAAAGGTTTCTTTATTTTATTTTATTTTCGAACATTCTTTCTTCATAAATCTGAAGAATAGCCCTAAGCATCTTGACAGCACCATGCATATTATTATCATGATTCAACATCTGAAAGACAGCCCAAAGTAAACCTAGAAAAGGCCAAAACATCCTTCACCAAATCGTCCTGAAATGGCTCAAAATTTACAATCATTAAATGATAGCCATATGTAATAAAAGAATAATGATAATCACTAGATATTTGTATATAGGAATTGTATAGAATCATTATTAGAAAGTTTGTCAAATTGTGAGAAGTCTAGATGCATTCCTTTTAGGTAACTACAATACCATGTGAATCAAATGATCTCAAAAAAAACAAATTCAGAATCAAGAAGATTGCTCGGTAAATTGATAAGGTGGTCAAAATCTAGTAAACAACAACGGACTGAATATTCGCCATCACATGCCAGATAAATTGATTAGAAGGTCACCGCATATTATGCTACATTTAACTGAATTTCTCAAATTCTAAATTTCAGCTTATGTGCTCCATTCTTTCACAGAATTCACTTGCATAATACCTAAATAACAAAAATCAAAACAGAGGCTGCCCTAAAGCTTCATTGCCGCTAAAGTGAGTCCACAGTTGTAAGTCAAATTTATCAGTTTCAAGTCAAAAGAAAGATAAATGTTCACTTCATGGAATGAAGAATTACAGTAAATGATACTTGCTACTAGTTAAAGAAATCCACTATAAAAATGCCGAGGAGTTCAATATCTTGATATAGAAACTATCAGAAGTATGCTCTACCAATTAGTATCATCATTTCCATCATTTAGTAACAGCATTGCCACCAACATTTTATGCAAATAAACACATTTGCCATCGGGCCTATATTTCATTTTCCAATTTCAGTGATGGTCAAGGACAGAATACAGATGTATAGATCTTCAAGAATCAATATAAGATTAGAAAGTCCAATAAGAGGTATTCTTTAATGCCTAAAAACTGAAGGATTAGTTTAACAAAGGAGGTCATGAACAAAAAATTGTAGAATTGGCAGAAAAAAGCTTCCAAAAAACAAACAATATACTATATAAATAAGCATGTCGCGTTACCCAATTTTAACCAACCTAACTAAAGTAATGAGATACTCAATTGAACCTCACTTTGTTCCATGCATCCTGAAATATAGTACCTGTAATGTCTGTAATGAAAAAGGGGGCGTGGCCGGCGACGCCAAGTGTTAACAGGCACATCCTCCCTGCAATGCATAATAGCATCTACTTAGTACCCACTATTTATGAAAAATTGTTTCAGATTTTAGAGAAACAATCAAATTGGCAATGTGAAATTGTCTAAACTTAACCATACATTCACAATACAAGATTTTTTAAAATATAAAACTCCAAAGGATAGGAGTATTACAAAGGTCCAAACCCTGACAACCTGACAAGTGCAATATAAAAAATTTTGAAACAAAAATACTTTTGCACAAGAAAAGATATAAAACTAGGGGAATGAGATTAGTATTCCAACTTCCAGCACCACATCTTTTGCACATGTATTGACAATATGAAAGGTTACCAGATCCGTGAGTGTGGAAGGATTGAAAGAGTGAATGAGGTGAGGGAAAGATATGGATGTAAGGAGTATACGATGGTAGCAAACTCTCAAAGTTTCACAGTAAGAGAAGATGTCAAGATGATGGTTTTCAAAAAGTCATAAAAGCCATAAAAGCATACCAAACTCATATCAATTATTTACCATAATCACAAATGAGAAAGCTGTAATAGAAAGCAATTCAAATACGACATAACAGAATTCTAGAGAGATCAATCTTAGTCCTATTAAAATCTTCAGTTTATTTGAAATGTTTTTATTTTATCTTTCTTAGTTGTTGTCTTAGTGTTTTTCTCTTTTTTGATAATTTCATTGTTGGACTTGTCACAGATTAAACAAAGTTAAGACAATGCATCATAAGTTTTGTCTTTGATCACACTGCAACTTGTCTGGAAGTATTTTCTTTAAAGTTAAGACAGTGTGCCATTATCAATCTTCGATCCATCTTGGTCATGGGATTCATTCAGGAAAATGATCACACGAAGGTTCAAGTCATAAAAGCCATAAAAGCATACCAAACTCATATCAATTATTTACCATAATCACAAATGAGAAAGCTGTAATACAAAGCAATTTAAATACGAAATAACAGAATTCTAGAGAGATCAATCTTAGTCCTATTAAGATGTTTTTATTTTATCTTTCTTAGTTGTTGTCTTAGTTTTTTTCTCTTTTTTGATATTTTCATTGTTGGACTTTTTACAGATTAAACAAAGTTAAGAGAATGCATCCTAAGATTTGTCTTTGCTCAGACTGCAACTTGTCTGGGAGTATTTTCTTTAAAGTTAAGACAGTGTGCCATTATCAATCTTCGATCCATCTTGGTCATGGGATTCATTCAGGAAAATGATCACACAAAGGTTAAATGATTACAACTAACATTCCAAAAAAACGAAGGAAACCCAATTGTGCTTTTGTTTCTATCAACCAAATCAAGATGCCACAATGTCAAAGAGGAAACATGCTAGCTCTCACAAACTACGTACACGTAGATGTAGGTCTTGCAACTCTTCTTCTCTTCTAGGTCAACAAATAACATTCATGAACATAGGGCAACCCTAATGAACATAGGATAGCCCAAATGAACCTAGGACATTTCAACATGACTGCATAAGTTGATAAGATAGTTAAACACAATGGAATTGGTTTCCTTGGCGGTATGCCTATATACAGTTGCCGAGACAATGAACTTGACAATCACTTAATTGTATAGCTCTGAATATTGTGATAATTATTAGGGGAACCAGGTAGAAAGAAAATATATGCATTACAATTATAAAAGAGTTATCAAAGCCATTAAGAGAGTCCAATCTATGATTTACATTTTAGTTGACTGGATAGACACTTCAAACATTAAGAGTCAAATACACAGTACACCCCGAACAGAATTGAATCAGCCATACAACCTTAAATACATTGATTTCAAAACTTTTCAGTGATGGTAGAAGGAGCTAACTCTGAACTTAATGTTGCATAAAATTATACTCATATCTTTTTACACATTTCTCCTATAAAATTATAATGTATTATTTCTTTATTTGATAATTGCTTCCCTCCTTACTCCCCCTTCGGAAGATTGGTACAAAATTAATGTGCAGGCATATAGACCATCTGCTGTAAGAATGTCAAGAGAGAAGATAATCTCATTAATCTCCTTTCTTCTTGGAAACATGCTGCTCATAAAACTCAGGAAGATGGCAGACTTCAGAGGACTTGTATTGCATAGTTAACAATATTGTAAAGACAAACCGTGACAAGGAAACAATGGACTCATAAAATGAATCATATAAGATCTGACAAAGGTAAGGCATAGATGGAGAGTGGAATCAATAGCCAACAGAGATCAACAAAAGGAAAGACAAAACAGGGGATGCAAAAAATGCTACGAACCCACCACTCTAGTTACGTATAAACCGCGTAGTAAGAAAGAGAGAGAGAAATGTATAGGCATTCACAAATGACCAAAGTGTGTCAAGGGGACTCAAAAATGTTGGCAAATTACAATATTACTAATCTCAATTGCACAAGGGACAATATGAATCTAAGAAATACAAAGAGCCTAATAAAACAAGAAGAGGCCCAAATATGTAAAACCTAGGTTCATCATTCTGTGCAAATCCATGTATTACAAAACAATGATATGAAAGCAAGGCTCCATGCTAAAATGAGAACATACAATTGAGCCAATAGAGGGGAATGAATGGAGAACAAGACTTAATTTTGCATAAAGAATGGGTGCAAAATAAGGACCAACATTCTTGTGAATTGCCAAGAAAGGGCCAGATAAGAGAGTAATGATTCCTTCGTATTGATATAAATAACAAAGGCTAAGAAGGCTTTGGCAGAGCAATCCTAGGGGAAAAAGAAAGGTACCCCTATTAACTATCTTAACACCCACAGCAGACAGTACTCCAATTGTTGAGAGAACATGAGCTGTGAAAGCTGAAGAGTGGCTAATCCTCTAAACTGCAGATGAGAATTAGAGGTTTGAGCTGCCCTAGTTGCTGCTCACAGAGGAGGAATTGAAAATTTGTTCTTGCATATCTATTACAAATGGCAAAGTGCTTAACACCCACAATATTTGAAATAGGTGAAAAGAACGATGTAATCAATCTGGTTTCCTTGAGTCAAAATTCCCTTGAAATCCTGATGTCTAAAATTAACTGCATGCTGTTTGTAAATGGCAACACACTTCCATTCTGGTAACTAAATATGCAGTGGAAGTGCATTATCAATGATATCTCCATTTCATAATAAACAGGGCAATAAAAAGATTTGGATTTTCTGTCTCCATCTCCTAACGAGTGCAACACTAAATATGCTGGTATATATCAACTTTAACAGCATACCCTCAAGCTCTCAATCATCTATGGTGTTTTCTTAGGCCATGTTCCAAATTAAGTGATAATCAAGGCAAACAAAGGTGACATTGGCAAATTTGCAATAAATTAAAGTGCAGAAAGCCATTTCAGGCCACGAAACATACCCAAATGACATGAACATACTGCTGATATCTGCTTTGAAAACTCTCACTAATTACTCTAGTCATAGGAAGGTGGGCCAGGATTCTTGTGATGACCCAACACAATGAATTCCCAACAAATTATTGATTTTCAATACTTCTTTTTCCTTGCATACATACATAAAATCACAAGCATAGTCCATAAACATAACAAAAAAGGATGTGTGCCCTCTTTTAACCTAACAATTCACAATCAATATGACTAACATATGCAAATTCCAGACTTCTTTTGAAGCTCACCTTTCTCTTTGCAACAAACATTATATCATCACATCACAATAATACTACCCAACACAGTGTTCTGCACACATCACACTCATATAATCATAAGAATAATCAAGCTCTCCTCGAGAGATATTCCAAATTTCTAATCGTAAGTTCACAACAATCAAGTCACTTCAAATACACATCACAAGCGCAAATCACAAATACAGAAAACATTTCATGGCTCAAATTTGTTAATAAAAGAATTATCATGAGAATAGGTCATCGCAACCCAAATGTCACCACAACCACCAGTAACATCCCTGAACTATAGCAATCATTTCAACAGTAAAACTAAATATTGATTCATAAGCCATCAGTGGGACTACATTATCTTCATCAATTCACTTAAAACATTGGTTGGACAACTCTATTGAACTTTGATAGCATTGGTGAGGTCACTCCAACATTGCCTATAGAATAAACATCTTGGCCACTAGCTTGGTTATTCCCCTCATTGATTTCATTTAACTGATATGCTAGTTGCGTTAACATGTGGTTTTGCTTTATTGCTTTAATAAATGATTAAACCATGTCTTATAGCATTATTATGATGAAGTCTTAATGTGGTTTACTTATTTCAATTGGTTGATTTTGCTATGCTTCAGCTATTGTTATGTATGAGGCAAGTATGTATAATGTTTGACATGACTGTGCATGAATAGGTAAAATCCCAGTGGTGGTTAATTGGAGACAATATGCATGGGTCATTTGATATTGTAAACCCATTCTACTCAGTGTAAAGTAACAAGACATGTGATGTTGAAACCCATAAAAACAATATCCAACTCAATCACAATTCTCGATCGCCCTATGTGATAGAACTGTATATGTTATCTCTTACTCAGCTACATTTGTGCAATTTGCTTGATATGTGCAAAAAGGGATTGATAAGGATCTTCAAATTAAAGATATACTTTGGGGATTATTTATTTGAAAAGGACCAAAGAATTGTATAATAAAATTAAAAGTTCTTTAGGAAATATTGCTTCAAGTCAAAAATATATTTGGTGATATCTAGTTTGGGTTTGAAATGTTTGAAAAGAATAAGAGAGAAAAAGAGAGTTTTTGTTTTTAGGTTACCTTATATTGCAATAGTGCTTTGTTTTTTTCCCATTATCCATCATACTTGGAAAATAAACTTAAAGAGCAAAAGAAGGGAAAAGGAATTATAAAACCCTAGCATTCTTTAGAGCAGGAGGATTGATTGCAAAAAGCCTGCATTGGTGGTAGAGATTATTAATTTTCCTTGTGGATTGAAGAAACATGTAACTCCTTTGTTAGTCATTATTTCTTGAATTATTTTTCTTCTTAGTTTATTTGCAAACAAATTCAAATTCAAATAAAGTGTTTTAAATTCTTGATGCATGAATTAGTGTTGTTTGTTTGGGACTTTAGTGCATATGACTGCTCTTTTCGTTCGAGTGATAGATTAGGACCCAATTTCATATAGAGATTTCAATTGTAATTTATTTTAAAATTTTGCAAAAAGTTTTGTACCCAGACCCTTGCAAATTGTCATAAAAAATTGATATGATTTTGTATTTGCATTGTTGGCGGAATTTGGGACAAGAATTTTTTCAATTTTCAAAATTTAATTTTTTCGTGAAAAATTGAAGGAATCACCAATGGTAGAACCTAGATAATTGGAAAATTTTAGAGAACCTTGGATTATTATTTTTGGAATCTGAAATTTTGAATTAAAATTATTTTGTTGAGCCATGAGTTTTGCTATAGAATTAATGTGTTGTTGCCTTCAAATGCATGCCATGTGTTAAAATGTATTTTAATTCCATCTAAGGTCTACTTGCATAAGTCAGTGGTCTTAGTATGTATCATAGGAATGATTAGGAAGTTATAGCTAGGAATGGATGGTTTTGGCTATACAATTCATAATGCCTGGAATAGTTTGTGTTGTATGATAATGAGAAATACAAGATTAAGTTATGCATTACATAATTACAGGAATAGGTTGTATTGTATAGCAATAATGAACACAAAATTAACTTATGCAGTGCATAATGCTTGGAAAAGGTTGTCAACAAAGGAATGACCCAAAGAGCATCTAGTATGGGAGGTATTGCATTAAATATGTGTGTCCATTATAGCACTCACTATTTGAGTTCATAGGTTCAATTGGTCCTAGCATGCTTTTTACAAAATCAGGTGGGGAAGCTGCTCCTTGTCGTAACCGCTCCGTGTATGATAAACATGGAGGTAATCTTTCAGTTTAAAGGGAGCCTCAAGGACTCACACAATTGGGTGTGTTGACTATAATGTATTAGAATATTATAATGTTTCTTTAATGGTCATCTTAGATTTTCTTTAGTTTACTAGGTAGTTTCTATTTTCGTCTTTAGTTCACGATTGTCTCTTTTAGAAACATCGTCTTTGTAAATCTATATAAGGAGCTTTCATCTCCTCTGTTTAATACAACTACAATAACATCAATTTTCCATAACATGGTATCAGAGCGGGTCGATGGGATTTCAAAAAATTTGGCAAATTTTTTAAGAAAAAGTTGAGCCTCTTCTGATCTGGAATTTTTCCCTGAAATTTGTATCAAAGCGGGTTGATGGGATTTCATAAAATTTGGCGAATTTTTTAAGAGAAATTTGGGCCCCTTCTGATCTGGAATTTTTCCAAAAAATTGTTTTCGATTTTTTTAAATTAAAATCGTTGGAGGTATTTTATGAAAATTTTGTAGTTTGTCTTCGAAGATTTTTGCTGAAAAACGCGAGCCTGGTTGAGGGTTTTGATTGTGTGATTTCTTGGTTTGAGCAAAAGTCTCTAATTTTCAAGGGTTGCATGTACTTGCATGTTGCTTGCATGTGCTTTTTGTGAGTTGAATGTTGCTTGCATGTGCTATTTTACCATGCGGAGTCTCATGTTTTGTCGCGTGAAGGTTTCTCTGTTGGGTTTATAATTTTTTCCTCAAAAATTATCAGGTGAGTTTATTATTTTTTCCTTGAAAATTATCTAGTGGGTTTATAATTTTTTCCTAAAAAAATATTTGTTGGGTTTTCATAATTTTTTCCCTTGAAAATTTTCTAATGGGTTTTAATAATTTTTTCCTCAAAAATTATATGTTGGGTTTCACCATTTTTTCCTCAAAAACGAAGCTTTGTACTCTCTGATCCGTGTCTCGGATTTTGTTGTCTGATTTTGATCGATTTTTCACCTCAAAAATTGTGTCTGGTTTTTATGGTTTTCCTAAAAAAATCTCAACTTTTTGCAGTTTTATTTTGGGGTGTCGTGCTCTTCTGCAAAAACTTTGGAGGGTTTGCTGATTTTTCCTCAAAATCACGGCAGTTGTTCTCTATATGTCTCTGGGTTCAGGGTAGAACAGCTCTGTTATCCAACATCAAGTTGGAATTTTGCGATGATTTTTGGTCAGATGTTTTGCTAATTCAGGGACGGTTAGTGGCAGACTCATCTCAGTGGCAGAGTTAGCGGCAAGCTTGTCTCTTGTTGTAGAGCATTCTGAAGAAGGGGGCATCCTTCTCTATTTTTTTGGATGGCTTCTTGGTCATTAACATTTTGCATATCCAAGGAGGGTCTCAGCAACAACAGTGTTCAGAAGAATTTGTGACCAAAAGACAGCAGTTAGACGATGACCATTAACGGAGTGTACTAGAATATTATAATGTTTCTTTAATGGTCATCTTAGATAGTCTTTAGTTTATTAGGTAGTTTCTATTTTCGTCTTTAGTTCACGATTGTTTCTTTCAGAAACATCATCTTTGTAAATCTATATACGGAGCTTTCAACTCTTTGTTTAATACAACTACAATAACGTTGATTTACCATAACATAATGTTCCTTTTTTGTCCATTCCAACGTCCTTGAAAACCTCCAACTTTCTTAGAGACCACCAGCTAATGGGTAAGGTATTTTGACAATGGAAGAGAGTTTCTAAAGTCTAGATGAGTAAAATGGTACCATCAGAAAGCAGATCTAAGATTTTGGGAGCACTCCGCCCTTCTTGAAGAAGTCCATCATCTTGGGTGAATGCCAACTTGCACATGGATCTATCTCCAATGCACTCAAGGTATGGATGGTGTGTCAAAATTCCTATTTTACAATATTTAATTATTTTCCATAATTTTGGCAATTGTGCAAAAAAGTTATTAAATTATAAATTAATTAAATTTAAGATGTCTAAACCCAAGTGACTTATTTAATTAATTATTTTATAAAGTAACTTTTAAAGGTTTGAAATATAAAGTTAAATTAATGAAGTCGTTGGAGGGGAAAATGAGAAAAAACTGCTTTTTCAAACAAGCAATAAACAAACTAAAAGAAGTTTTTGAAAAAGCAGCAAAAAAGCAATGAAAAATATATTAAAGAAGAGTTTGGGCATCCATTTTTCACTGCTAAATTTTCTTAAAAAAAATGAACTTTGTCTTCTACAACTAGGATGAAAACCCGAAGGCAAGAATGGTTTCGTGGACAAAAATCTTCCTAGCCATTGAGAGTGATTTCATCCAAAAGTCACTTGTGTGCTAAAGATTTTGGGTTTGGAGACACAAACACTCAACATCCATTGGAGCAATTCATATATAAGTTGCCAGTGTGTTGAATGTTATGAGATTTGTGGAGATTTGCATTTAAGATTTCATATATCATTACCAGGTTTATGCTATTTAGTTTCCAATATAATTGAATATTGATTTGTGTAAATATTATCAAATATATTGATGATAGTGTTCGTATGTTGATCATATAATCCATGAAAGAGTCTATTGTCGGCTGCCCAGCTTGCATACAGTTTTATGTTTATATTGTTGGCCATTTAATAGCTAGGATACTGGGTTCGCCCCTGGAACCCCCCGGACCAGGATAAGTTCGAACCAGTTCGTGGTCCAGGTCCGGTCCGCCTGTGGGTCCAGTCTAGGTCCGGTCCTCAGGGACCAAGTTCGAACCACCCAAACAATCAGTTCGGACACAAGCGAACTTGCTGGAAAATGGCAAACTTGGAATGAACTTTGCCGAATTTTTGCCAACGGAAGGAGTTTAAGATTTTTTTTGGCAAAATTTATAACTTTTTGACATCCACAACCCAATTTTTTGACATCGACGTACTTGGGCTCGCTAAAAAAATAACTCTCGATGCCTTTATAAAATAATTAAAACCTTGGGGGCTTTGCCCCCAAACCCCCATTTAATAATTTGGGGTGGAAACTGCACCAATAAAAGCGGGGAAAAATTAACCTTCGAGTCTTATTAGGCTCCATATAGAAGATGATGATGAAGAAGAAGAAGAATATCAATAAATTATTAATCCATTAGTTGAACTTCAAACAATGATACTTGAACTGATGTTATGATTTAATTTTAATGTTTAGAATCTTTGATGTTGAACTTGAACTTGAAGTATATGATGGTATGATCATGGACTCGTGATTCATGATGTTACAATTACAAATTTACAAGTGTTTTTCTTGTTTAAATGTTTACTTTTTATGATACTATGTGACATTATAATCTTAACTAATGCTTCTAGGCTGCATAAATATCAAAATATGTATATAATATATATATATATATATAATTTACATATTTTTCTACTAACGAACCCAAACCCAAACCCCAACCCCTTTCAAAATTTTGTCGTACCGGCGAACCGGTTCTTCGAACTCGAACCGGCATCCTAGTTTTATAGTGAGCATGTCATAGAGGACCAAGAAAGGCATGTGAGTTATCCAGGAAGAGATTATTGCTTATGATAAGGCTCTCAAAATATAACCACCAGCCACCTAGGGTATACACAATGAGATATACCAAAAGTATAAGATTTGTACAAGGGGAAGGTGGGGGTTGGGGTAATATGAGGAAAAAAGGATAATCAAAAAAGTCAAAAAACATTAAAAAAAAGGCAAAACCTTCTATTTCTAAATTAAAGGCATTTTAATAACATAAATATATAGAGAGAAAAAGAAAATGAGACTAGGGATCTAGGGTGGCAACCTGTAGCATAGTCAAGAAGCAATGCTTCTCATGGGGGTCTAGTCGATGACCAACGAGGTCAAGGAATAGCGCCCCTCACAGAGGTTTGGGGTCAAGGAGTTACAATGCCACTTACACTAGACATGCCAATGTACAAGCTGCCTCATCTAAACAGGTTTTTGGCAAAGTATGCAACAATAACATCTTAGTCACCACACTTAGATCCTAGTTCCTCATCACTCCCTCATTCTAATTTTCTTATGTGACAAGAGATTCCAATAACTAGTGGGGGCCTAGGAGTGAAAACACCAATGGGGTTGAGGGTAAACACCCTTCGTGGGGATTTGGGGGGAACACTTCTAGCGGGATCAAGCAGCAATACCCCTAGGTGAGTCCAAGGGCAACCATTGAAACCACACAAACCTTCATGGCGCACACCATTTTCACAATTTTATCACTTAAAGGTGAGATTTGGTATTTGACACATTTTATATAAAATGTTTTTAAAAGATGCTTTTTATTTTTGGGTTTGGTCAACACTTGGGTTTACCCAAGAGCAACCTAGGTATACCTAGTGTCTTACCCAAGCACCTTTAGTTAATGACATTATAAAGTAAAAACAATAATATTTTATAAAAACTTTTGCAGAAGTCAAAATCTAAACTTCTATAGAATAAACAGCTATACATTTTCAAAATTTTCGTCTCTTTTAATGAAGTGGTCACTTTTTTAATTGATTTATCAATCTGTTAATTGACTAGCCACCAAGTGTTTTTCGGAACCCATTACCTTGCTTCATACCTCCTACAAAATTATAGCCAAAGCTTTGGCTCGAAGAATTAAACACATTACCCAAATGATAGTTCGACCAAACCAAACAGGATTCCTACGTGAAAGATTTATCCTCGACAATCTTGTGTTGGCTTGGGAAACTATTGAATGGGCCCAACAAGCAGCCCAAGATGCTCTTATTATTAAGTTGGACTTTGATAAAGCCTATGATCGCATTCAATGGCCTTTCATCCTCAACATGATGCAATAGTTGGGATTTGATCCTAAAATCCATGATCACATCAAAATGCTTTTCATTGATGCTAATCCTAGATTAGTTGTAAATGGTTCCCTTTCTCCTCGATTCCCTCTTCAAAGATCTATCCGCCAAGGTTGTCCTCTTGCCCCATTTTTGCATGTTCTTGTAGTAGATGCCCTTGATTATTTACTCCACCATGCTAAGGCTAATCAGCTTATCCATGGCATCTCTTTGCCTAATAATGCCACTGCGCTCAACTCCCACTTCGCCGATGACAGTATGCTTTTTATCCAAAATTCAGCTGAAGAGGTGGCTAATACTTTGGATACCTTGGATGTATTTTGTATCATTTCTGGATCCAAATTGGCTTTGCATAAAACAGAATTTATTATGTCTCGTACTAACTCCTGTCCAACTTGGATTCCTACCGAGTGGAAAGAAATTAAACATGGCACAATCACCAAATATCTAGGTATCCCCTTTGGAGTTGGCATTTCTCTCAAAGATATGTAGAATTGGTTTATGAATAAAATAAAGGGCAAACTTCTGAATTGGACAAACAGATTCCTATCTATGGCTGGTCGCATCCAAGTAGCAAACAAAATCCTACTTGCTAGTCACATTTATATATATCTTCTTGTTGGCTGCCTTCTAAAAGCTGCTACAACCAACTAACCCAGCTCATCAAAAATTTCTTATGGGCCAAAAGGCGAAACCAAAAGGGACTGCCTGCTACTTCTTGGCAGCATTGCATTCACCCTAAGGACAAAGGAGGGTTGGGAAGCATTGATCCATACACACAAGGAGTTTGCCTAACATCTAAGAGGATAATGAGAGCTTTGGAGGGTGATGCTCCTTGGAAGGAGTTGATTAAATTTCGCATCCAAACAGCATGTGTTCAGCATGTGTTGGACATTCTTGGGGGAGTGTTAGCTGGAAAGACAAGAATCTCTTAGCTCCATTACTTAAAACTCAAGGATTTGTGCCCTTCAACTCCATCTGGAAAGCTTGGCAGATCACTTTAACAAAATTAATATGGTTCGATCAGTCTCTCAGCCATGGGCTAAGTTTCCTTTTTTCCTCTATATGGTGGAACAGGTTGGTTCAAAAAGATGGCAAACAGTTGGGCATTATTCGGAGGTTCAAAGGAAAACAACTTTTTAAAAAAGGTATTCGAGTTTTTCAGGATTTATGGGACTTCCACCTTCAAATGGAAATCATGGCCTCTCCTTAAATCCCACTTCCACCTCTCAGCTTCTGATAAACAACCAATTCTTGAAATCCAGCGGCTCGTTACTCCTGAACTTCATAGCTTATTATCCTTGGATTGTCATGCAAACTTTTTGAATGACTAGAGATGGCCTAATGCTCGTGGCATCCGCTTCTTCCCCCTCTGAACAATTTACAAACAGCTGCTTCCCCCTATCACCAGCTCACCCCATCTTAATTGCCAGTGGAAATGCTCTTTTCTCCGGCCCGAATGAAATAAGCTCAGCCTCCAAATCTAGAAGTCTAAAGCTGATGTGTAGTCTCAACTCCTAGCATGGAAAGTCCTTCATGTTAAGCTGCCTATTGGTAACCGTCTTAAATTTGTTTACCCTCTGCCCATTTGTCCCTTTTGTGCCAAATCAGAATCCATAAAGCATGTTTTTTGGTTCTGCAGTCATGCTCACAACTTATGGCACCCTGTGTTTGCCACCTTGCCTGCATTATTCCCTCGTGCTTGGTCTTGGAAATTAGTTTTCCTTGGTGCTGCTCCATCCCTTGACATTCTGTCCCACACTTGCAGACATGTTACTATCAAATGCTTTTGGAAATTTCGTTGCAATGCTGTCTTTGCTAACACCATTCTTCCACTACAGATAGAAATTCAAATGATATGTGCAAATTTGTCTCTCCAATTGGAGAATATGCATACAAATTGGCCTAACATTTCACAAGATGGCATAATTCACATTCTTCTTCAGCAGCTGCACGCAAAGCAATGGAGATCCGATCAACTAATACTCATTCTTTTGGAGAATGCCAAACATGGAGCTTGTTGTTCTTGTTGTTCTTATGGAGCTGCCTGATGGCTTCTTATGGATATTGTAACTATTGCTGTGTTATTTTCTAGTTGTTCACAAACAGTTGCTTTTTCCAGCTTCCTTTCTCAGATTCATACTTCAACATGGAAATCACTCAATGGGCACAAGTTAAGATGGCAGCATTTGCAGCGGAGAAAACTAGGGTCTAGGTTTCTTATAATCCCATAGAAGATCTGTCATGAACTGAATCCATATTGTAGACTTGAGAAAATCCTTGCACAGTTGTGTACAAGATTGACATTTAAACTCTTTCCATGGTCCACAGCACGCAGCCTTCAATCAATAGACTTGTCATGCTCTGATCATCCCCATATATCCACAACAGGAGAGCCTAACCTCAGTCAACATTCAAGGTCTCCAACAATCAATCATTGAACTGAATCTTGCAATACAGTTGGACTGTTTCAATCATTAAAAGCCGCTTTCTGACCAAAAATTCTTCTTGTGTCATTACAAGGGATATATAGTGAAAGAGAATCCATCCAAGTTAATATGTCTCCAAATCCAAAGAAAAATAATGAACTAGCTAACAAGCATTACAGTTGAGACCATTTTCCTACCAATGGAAGCAACTCTAGAACTTCTCTAAAAGGTTATCAAAAACATATGTGATTGGAAGACAAGCAACAGTTTGTAAACATCAGAAAATGTTTACTCATCACAATTAATACTCTTGGAAGTTCTAAACCCTGAAATTAGATTTTAGAAATCTAGTCTGCAATTTTTGGAGCTTCTACTCGCGGTCTTTACTCCGTAATCATCCTCTCACATCAGTGACCAAGAGCTGTAACCTTTGACTTGAAAACTGTGACTTTCAGTTTTCATCATAATCTCTCTTGACAATTAAAAATGTTATACCCGACAACAAAAACTGCATGGGATTTATATAGAGTAACCTAATAAGTTAGAACCGATTTTCCATAAAAGCATTGGAAGCCAACTACTTGAGTTACAAAGCATATTTGTTGCTTAAATTGATTAACGTGCATTAGCTTATGGATCATGTATGGGAGCTCTAAATTGTCTCAACTCTCAAGTGTGCCATGAAACCCTTTATTTAGATTTAATATCTTGAATCATAATTATATATACATTTTAGATATTCTAATCGATAGCTACAAAAATCACCAAAATGTTTAAGATATTTACAATCTAGGTAAAATCTATATATAGCTGAAACTCGGATGGATTAATTTGCATTTCTGGACAATTTCAGTTGGTCCACCAAAGAAAAGAAGTCCACCAAAGAAAAGAATTAGATGATCCAAACTGAAATATAAATAAGATTGAAATGAAGGCAGAATATCATATATTCGGGTCAATTGTGAATCTTCCACTAACAAGAATGTGAGTCCATACAAATGCCTGCATGTTTCCCTTGTATTGGTACATCCCTATACAAATGTGAGGTGAATGTGTACACAGTCTGTGAAAGTGTATTAAAAGACAGATGATTGTTACAGAAGGCAACTAACCAGATTTGATGTGTGCCTGTTTTGATGCGTTTAGAAGCTGCTATAGATCTCAAATGTGACCGGGCAGATGCTGTGTCAGTAACAGTTGTCAGCGTAGAAGGTTGCAAGAGTTGCTCGGTAAGGAAGCCGGGACTTGTTCTCCTGTCTGTTGCTTTCCCTAATTGACCCTTCATTAGCAATGCTGCAGCTCCATGTTCTAGTATATCATATTTGCTGTCTATTTGTGGGCGTGCTATACCCCCACTGCCTTCGACAAAACAGTTAAGTAAATTATTCATATGTTGCTTAAAAAAGAGTTTGGAAATCTAACTTGTTATTAGAAAACCTAATGAAAACCACTTAGAAATAATCCAAAGGTACTAAAATTGAAAAAAAATGAAACAAGACAATCCATGATAAATATCCATTTTAACATCCCAACAGAGGCTGATTCAATAAAACCAGTTAGAGCCAGCATTCATCACACCGCAAATATATATAACCAGCCTTAAAAGAAGTAAGCCAATCCAAATAATTCAAGAAATACCTGTCTGTCATAACAGGAGATGGGGTCCAACTTTGCTGATGCCTGCCCCTGATCCACTGTGATTTGAATACATCAAGTGCGATATAATTGAGATCCTCCTCATCAATTGTTTCCAAACCTACAATGTTCATTATAGCTGACTTTGTAGCCTCTTCAATCTCAGGCGAACCCCTGCCTGCAATGCCACCTGGACTTAGTTGGGAAGCAAACGATCTACTTCTCAAAGATGACAGTGTTGGAGAATATCGCTTTGAAGAAGTATGGGAGTTTGCAGCAAATAGAGGTGACTGAAAAGAATGTTTTGGAATGTGCTTTGAAACCAGAGCACGAACATAATTCAAGGACTTTACAAGAGCTTCAGAGGCAAAAGCTACCGATGTTGAGCTGTTAGAAGATGAATTTCCAGATATATTTGATGCTGCATGCTCGCTGTTTGCAGACTGTACCCATGAAGATGACTTCTTGTTGGTGACAGCATTGCACTCAGCAATTAGACTCACACAAAACAAATCAATCTGTTGTAGAGTCTGTATTCTAGGTATATATCTGCATAAGCCATCATATTTTTTCAAACAAATCAAAGACATGAAGGAGCTGATTATATGATGTTATGCCAATTCATTTTACCTACCATCGACATGTAAAGAGGAAATGACAAAGAATTATTTGTCTTGTGGCTAATCTTTTCATAACTTTAAAAATGAATTTTCATAATGGAAACATACCTACACACAATGCACAGATACAGTTTTACAGATGTGAAAAGAAAATGATAAATAGAATATTTGCATAGACTCTCAAAGTCCTATTTATTTCATCCATATTTAAGTGGATCGTACCATAGTTCAAAATTGATAGTAGTAATAGATTAGAATATGGCAGATATATCGCCAATAGCAACAAAACACATAAATTTATCGCGGAGTACATATCGCAGATAAGTTTCAAACTTATCGCCGAAAAAACATGAACTTATCGCCAAAATATCAGCGATATTTCGCCAAAATATCTGCCACAGTCTGCTAATAGGGACTGACAGCCCAAAAAGCAGTTATTTCACATTTTCTTGTTTGCAAATTCGTGTTTGGGAGAGGAAAAAAGGGTTTGAAGGGGAAAAAATGTGATTTGCAGCGTTTTTGAGCAATTTATAAAAAAATACATTTCAAATCAAATTTAAGCAATTTTTTAAGTTCCCGATATTTTTGCCGATATCTCCGATATTTTTTTTTTGCCCTTGGCGATAAGTTGACGATAATGATATTTTGAAATATGGTTCAAATAGTACTAGCTTTAGATCTTCATTACCAGTGCAAAACAGAACTTACTGTATCTAGCTGAAGCTATCTTGATTTGGTATTAAAAAAGTTAAAACCAAATATTTTGAATATTTTGAAGAGCATGCAAAAAGTAAAAGAATTCAAAAGATTGTATTCCATTCATATCAAAGAAAAAATTTACCAACACCAGAAGAATAAACTCACCTAAAAAGATACCGTTTGAGAAGTGCTACACACTTTGCAACAACTGGAGGGCTGTCCAATCCAAGTACATAACAGTATTAACTTCATCATAGACAAAGCAATAAGATAAGCCCTATAATAAAGAAGCCAAAGGGCATAACAAATACAATATGAGATACAGATTTTGACAGTCAATGGTCCATTGAACTATATAAAAATGTCAGAGTAAGTGGATCAGGTGCATTGTATGTCGCAAATTCTTAGCTATTATCAAGTGCCTTCTCAATGAGTAGACATTAACGGCAAACCAAACAAAGCAATTCATGAATTTAGTAATCTAAATCAAAGTGTTTTTCCACACATCAAATTGATGCTAATTGTGGCATATAATCTAAGAGCTAAGGAAAGATGATTAGAAAGAATGAATGAAGCTATATTAATTTCCAAGAATGATCAAAGTAGGTGAATAGGACACAACAAAACAGCAAGTTACATGCATAAAACTAAATATAGATCTGAATCTAGAAAGCAATATAAGAACTAATGTGTTCCTTGTGTAATGTATATGTGTTCCTTTGAAGAAAATTGCCACTTTCTAACATGAACTTAACAATGAAAAACTGCAAAACTTGTTTGTTTCATAATAGTTCTGGTCCTGACATGATAATTGACTATATTTATCAAATAATAATGTGGAATCGTCTAGGACACTGTAGTCTATAATATTAATAAATTGCACAGTTAGAAATGGTCTGAGAAAAAAATTCAAACCATTTCTATCTGATAGTTCTAAAACCTTCTTTAATAGGCTTATTTCTTCTGCACAATACCATATGTAAGAAAAAAGGACATTCCATTACATACTAAAGCTGTGCTGTTCCATGTGCAGGTCTTCCACCTTTTATACTTCATCTACTCTTGTTTCTAGTTTTCTTTTGTAGCTTAGATGAGGGCATGACCTCCTCACTTGGCAATCCTGAATCCTAGAGTTTGGCTAATGAATATCTTTAGTCCTCCAGAGGAGTGCTATTTCAATTTCTGCAGAAGCAACTTTATAAGGTGTGCGACAAAAACTAACCTTCAAATGGCTACTACTGATAATCTGAAATTGTATCTAGCATTTTAATTTTCACTTAAAAAATAGGAGTGCAAGGTCTAAAAGTCTGTGGAAATGGCATGGGTCTTCAAGTTCATAAGTCTTTACCTCCATTCTGAAACAGTTAAGAATTGGATTGCATTAAACTAGAAACTTCCTGCTTCGGTAAATGTTATGATTATGCCATTACAAAATGAAAATTTCATAGAAGTCATATTTTCTAAGGCAGACATAGAGGATGTTTTCAGAGAGGCTGCATGGTTAATAAAGAGGAGGCCTTGTCATGAAAGCCTGGGTCTCAGCTTTTAATCCTATAGAGGAGCTCCCCATAATTGTTTCGGATTGGATCCATCTCTTTGCAGTCTGAGGTGAATTCCAGAATAAGGCCCTCTAAGAAGAATCAGAAAACTTGTTTGTGATTGTGGTAACCTCAGATTTCACTTTCACAGTGGTCTGTATTGAATAATGCCTGCAGTTAGCTTAATTTAGATATCAAGAACCCTTTGCCAGGGTTGATCAAGCCAAACACCCAATGGCCTCCACATCAATTGATAGATGAACCCCGAAGATAAGAAAAAGAAGATGGTTCTTCAGGATCCAGCTTCTTTTTCAAGCCTGTCTGTTGTCAAATAAGTTTCATCTAAAGCAGCAAACATTTGAAAAATGCGGGGAGTGTACACTTTGATACAGGCTTTTGATCACAGTGGCACTCACTGACAGGCCAGAAAATTATAGTCTTAGGATACCTGTGTACATGGATCTGTATCCAAGAAGATACAGATACCAAGAATAAGATTCAACGGCATGAATCAATGTGATGTCCCCAACTCAAGCCATGAGACTCAACAGTGCATTGGCTTTTCTTTCCTTGGATTACCCAAGGGCATTATAGGGTAAGTGTGGAGTCTTTGGCTTGTATTCTATTCTATACTTAAGTTGTGGGCACGTCTTTTTATGCGACTTAATTGACTCCTAGCCTAAAGACTTAAGCTGTCCCCCTCTAAATGTACTTTAAGTAATTAAGCATGTGACAAAAAGCCAAAGGGGCTCGGGTTTTCAGGAGTCGATTAGCTCATTTTTAAAGTTTCAATGTGGAGCATTGGATTGAGTTGGTAGTGGATCAAGGCTTGAGGTTAAATCATCTTTTGAGAGTATTATATAACATTCTAGGGTTCTTTTTAGGGTTCATTATGTTATCAGCCTTTTATCTATTGTCGCTGCAATCTTTGGCTTAAGGCCTGAACCCTTGAGTATCCCTGGTTTAGGAGAGACCTATAGGCTCCCCGTAGTCAAAACAGTGGAAGGGCTTTAGTCTATGATGCCCTAGCACATCATTTTCAGAGCTGCAATTCCTTATAAGGTTTGGAGAACAATTTTCTGAAGGTGAAATTCAAGCATCGTGTTCAGATTTGGGTTGACTACAGCAAGGTGTCTTCATATTACTGAGCTTCATTCAAGATAGCAACAGGGACAAGTGGAAACAAGTTGAACGGACATAGCTCTGATTTTCTAGGTGTTTTGGCAAGGAAAGCTAGGGTCTGAAGACAATTATGAGGTATTTGTGTCTAAATCTACATATTGTTAATTATTTTCATCTCAGAAAAATTAAAGTAACAATGTGAATCATTTCTGAGTTTCTGGCCATATTTAGAGTGATTTTCTGTACTTTTTCTATACTCGGAAATTTATTTATATTAGCAGAAAAATCAGTTCAATAATCTGAATGCAAATCTGTGTTTGTTGAAGAATTTCTTATATGCAAACTAAAAATTTAAAATTTTCTGTGCCCTATTTTTGGAGATATTGTTGTTTTTTTATCATCCCTATTTGGGGATATTAAAACCGAGCCCTGTAGCTCTGCAATAGACTCATTTGTACTCAATGAGTCCTCTCAACTATTAGAAGAGACTTTGAGAATTATTTCCCCAAAAAATCAATCACACAGTACAAAGATTTTATTAAATCCTGCTAAGCTCCTTTCCAAGAATTCATCTACACATTCTTAGGATTTGGTTGTTATCTTTGTTGACAGTTGCGCATATAGTGTCTGTATTTTGTACATATTTCTAACTCAATGCCTCTTACTCAAAAGAGCAAGGTACACAGCTCAATGAACAAATATGCCAATATCAAAGGCAGCAAGGGAATACAAATTTGCATATCTGATCAAACTGACAAAACATAAAGCTTGCACTATTAAATCTATAAAAAATGCCAACAGTATTTTATTTAAATAAAACAACTCCTCGATTAATTTCAGTTCCAAACTGTACAATAATTGAATACATACAACAGATAACAAATTGTAGCTAAAATGCATTTTAAGTACAGTTCATATGAAGTAGAGCGGCTCAGCGGTGAGTGGTACATGAAGATAACTTGGACTAAAACACATAAACAAATTTAACAAAACATACCTTCGATCCCTCTCTGCAAGTGCATGCTCTATAAGTACTGTATAACCAATGTCAATGGTTTTTGTGTCCACCAAGTAATCCTAAAGCAGACAGAAACAAACAAAAATGTGAATATCATTCCATGCTCATACAACTGTTTCTACAAAACAGAGGTAAGTTCAATCTCTCTGTTCATACTAACAGTTTCTTGATACTAAATAAATCTGTTCAGGGTGTAAAGAATCTTGGTCAATTCAGAAGAACCTCCCACAATACCATAGGATGAATTAACTTTCTGTGGTTCTACAAATGACATTAAAGAAACTAAAAAGTGCAAAATGCACTCATTGAACTTATAAAACCAAATGACAAATAAAAGAATAAGCAGATATATTAAATACATCTATCCAAAAAAACACAGAGATAATAGTGTACAGTTATTTTACTTACAAAAGTTATTTTATTTTACCTTAGAATTTTTAAATTTTATATGAATTATTTATTTTATTTACATTGTTTGCTTTATTTTCATTTAAAAAGCTATTTTTATTTACTTAATAGTTATTTTATAGTTGGGCTTGACCCCGCAGTGCAACAGCAATATTGCCGTTGCAAAGCCGTGTTGAAATGGCTATACAGGTTCGAAACCCTGCCTATGCAATTCGCAGGTGAACACCCACAAGGAAGACTTGAGCGCTGGCAAAGGTTGCACACAGACCATGTTACACAGTGGCTATACACGGAATGACCGAGGCAACAGGCCCACAGCAGGAGTTTGGACCATCCACTGTCGCCAGCGTGGATGTTGACCAGAGACTCGGTGAATGAACAGGCCAAGACAGCGGAGTGATAAGGTGCGCAGGAGAGGTAAGGTCACGGCAGCATTGGAGAGATAAGGAACTCCGAGCAGTGGAGAGATAAAGCGTCTTGGAGGATAAGGGGCTGCATGGAGATGGAGAGATAAGGAGAGCAGAATGCCAGTTGGAGTGATAATGATAGGAGAGATGAGAGTCGGTATAAATAATGCATGATGAATGTGGGAGGCGTTAATGTCTCGACAGCCATAGATATCACCAAGGGGATGGGGTCCCCCATATGTGACCCCACTGGTTCAAAGCTCCAGTCAAAAGCATAGTCAAAAAAAAATAGTTTTTTATAGTTTTAATCTTTTGTAACAGATAATATGGGTTGTGTTTTAATACTGATATATCAAATACATCTCAGAAGCTGTATTATTTACTTAAGAGTCATTTTACTTTACTTTAGAACTATTTATTTTATTTAGTCTAAATTGTTTACTTTATTTTAATATTTTTGTTTTGTTTTTAGTTTGCGAAGAGTAGTAAATATTAGTGTCTTACATGTTAACTTTTTAATAATTTTAGTTTTACATTTTTAGCTTTTTCTTAAAAGTGCGTTGACTGACTTTTAGTTTTTTTATAAATTTATATTTATATAAGAGTATATATATGTAAGTAATTAGGGCTTCCCTTAGACAAGGGTAACAGATCAACCAATCTTTGGGATAGGGTTTTGAATAACATTGATAAAAAAGCAGAATCTTGGAAAGGGAAATGGCTTACTAACGCAGGAAAAACAGTGATGATCAAATCTGTTTTGTCTGCAATTCCGACATACCAAATGATGTGCTTAAGCCTCCCCAAAGGAATAGAAAGAGATATTAAAAAGAAACTTAGGAACTTTTATTGGCAAGGTTCAAATGACAAGAAAAAATTAGCAATGATAGCATGGGATAAGATTTGTAAACCCAAGGAGGAGGGAGGTCTGAATTTTAAAAACATAAAACAATAGAACATTGCTTTAGGGGCAAAACTGGTATGGAAAACGTATAAAGATCCTACAGCTAAATGGGCTAAAATTCTGAGACACAAATACTTAGATGGTAATGATAATTTGAGTATCTTTAGACATAGTCTTCCTCCAAATGGCTCTAGAATTTGGAACTTTATTTTAGAGTGTAGGAAGGTCGTAACGGACAATATAACTTGGGATATAGGAAATGGGGAGAATGCTCTATTTTGGGAGGACTCAT
>MU227615.1:2377377-2394241 GCA_018584345.1 Thuja plicata | reverse complement strand
AATGCACATAGTTTTAACAATCCTGGGTACTATACCAGAAAAAATAAAGTCCAGGAAACTCCAGTTTCTTGGTGAACAGATTTCAAAGATGAGAACCCCTAGTCCTTACATTTCTGCTGGCTCAGATATAATTCAGGACGAAGAGCTGTGTTGCCCTTATAAGATAATTGCATGCTGGTAATCCAAGCTACATTTCCCAAAATCTCCTAACCAAAATTAAATATGACAAACATCTTAATACATCACTTTCAAGTCCAACTCCTTTTACTTTTATGTTTCCCTTTGCATTTTCTACTTCCTATGAAACAGGGATGAACTGCCAAAGGATTTTCATAACACCGGATATGCCAATTTAGACAGTATGCTCCGATTTTGTCTTTGTCATAGACTCATAGGCCATTAATTTCATGATTTCAATCTTCATTGCAAATTCTGCATCATGTGGTATATTGAGCCATTGATTGAACAATACAAATTACATGCTTAGTGCCATTTTTAAACTATACTATATTCGTCTTTGTCAGTTGATTCTCCACAAGTAGATAGATTTCACTTTTACTTGGCAATTAATATAAAAAATAATTGTTATTTTATATATAAATGTATAAAACTTCCCTTTTTTCATCCCATTTTCAATATCTGGTAAGACAGTATTCAAGTAGGATGAGAGTCTAAGTAGTTAAGACACAATTTTGTGTCTTAAAATCAGTTACCACAAAAGATACACTAAACAAATACAATCAAATTCAATATGAAGCTCATGTGAACATTTAACGCAAGTTTTCTACTAAATCTAGTAAAACTCAATCTAAGCTTTGTTGCAAGTAAATCAGACACATTAAAATGCATAAGAGCTTTATAAAGACTATCCTGAAGCTTCATGATTCAGTATCTGTTGAAGTATCAGTAGCTTCATAATGCATACCTGAAGCGTTCGCACGGCTTCGGATTGTAGCGCTGGTGACATTCCATGATGAGATGAGGACAAACAATCTGCCACAGCTCGCCGTAGCGGCTCAGGAGGCTTCCTCTGCAAGGGTCTCTGCCTCTGAGAAGCAACAGCCTGCAGTCTGGATGGACCAGGACTCCGCTTAACAAAATGTTCTCTTTCCCCACTGGTTTTCTCTTTCAAAAGACTAGCTCTCCCTATGATCGCTCCATGAAAACCATCCTGAGTGGCAGCAGAAGTAGAAGACCTTCTCGCTGCTACTCCTCTACCAAGCTCCGGCCCCGAAAAGGACATATCTTTGCTCTACTCTCCTCCTCACACTTGCTCTCTTCCCATTCTCTGAAACGTCAAACACTCTGCATCTCCAAGCTACAATCTTCAAACACTTGGAATGACACTATTTAATACTCTTCGGCGGATTTAATACAGCGTCAAACAGATTTAACTGTCACTCCGCATTGCATCCTTCGCTTGTTTATTTAACTCAAATTACATGTTCCATTCCGATTGCACCTCGACAGATACTGGCACATCCGATCCATACTGATTTAAAAAAGAGCAATAATAAACCCTCAAAAAGCATTACCTACTCAAATATCACTCTTGTTGGACCTTTCTCCGGATTATTCCAATATCAAACACTTCGAGCATCACTCTGCATCGTTTCCCTCTCTACCTATCTCCATTTAAATGTTCCATCTCGTTAATTGATAGCAAACCCGATCCACGTAATGAACGAGCCGAAAATAAACCCTTTGAAGCCGCTAAATCCGATTAATCTCAAGGGCAACGCAATGCCTACCTCCGCACAGCATCGAAGGCCAACAAATCCACAAAAACCGGCGCTCTCATTCCAAAGCTACAAAATACGCATCAATCCAGAGCCAAATCGAGCAAAATTTACCTCTACTGAAAGATCTCGCCCCGCAGAACATTACCTTGCGCGCCGCCAGCAGCAATAACTAATTATTCCGTGCTTAAAAACTTGCAGTTCCTCGAAAACGAGAAAAGTTTATGCTGAATCTGAGGGTTTGGATGCGCATAGTACTGCCTCTGCTTGCTTAGATGCGGATGAGATTATGATTACTGCGATGATGATATCGCTTTGCCTGTGCAGGAGGAGAAAAAACACATCTCTTTTAACTTTTAATACCCCTTTCTTTTTTCTCTTTTACCGCTTGTCGATGATGATGACGAAGAATTTTTATCTCATAATGTAGGAAGGAAATGAACAACAGAATCCCCACGGACTTATGTGCTTTTTTTAATTATCGTTTAATTTTTAAATGCCAGTGCCCCTCTGCGCCTTAGTGTTGTACAGCGAAGCATATCACCAACCAAATTCCCAAGCTAAGACTTTATATATGTCTTGTTACTGCGTTCCGGAGTAAATGCATCTCTGTTCAACTTGATCTTTTTTTTTATAAATTTTATTTTTTACAATATTCAAAAACGGTGAGTTTCAACTCACGAAAATAGAAGATTTCAGTCAGACTTCTTTTGTTCGCGAGAGTATGAAATAATACTATTTGACTTGGAGACGCCATGTGAAACTCCTCAAAGACTTCAACCTAGACCCACCACATAATTGATATTCCGGAGGTTTATATAAATGGTCAAAGACGTTGTTTTGTTGTTTTTGTTTTTAATAGTTTTATTTGTGGAAATGTTTTTTTAATTTATGGGTTAAAACAATTTAAAAAGTGATGTTTTAATTAAAAAATTTATACAGAATTATTAAGAATCCTCCATTCATTATAATTTGTAGTTCTCATCTATAGTTATATAATAGATAATGTGTTGTTCTTCACTATGATTTAAAATTTTGTTTTTGACAAATAACATTATTAATATGAATATATTAAAATTTTATTTATGTTTTTTTAAAGTAAATATAAAAAATTTTAAAAAAATTATTAATTATTATTTAATTGTAATTGTCATTGATCAATTTTAATAAAATTATTGTATATGAAATATTCTAATTTTAAACTATTTAATTTTTATTAAGTTATAATTAAATTATAATTATTATTATTTTGTGATTTCTTCAACTCGTTGCTTATTTCTACAACAACCATTACATGTATCTTCTTTTATCTATTGTTTTCTCTGTAGTGAAAACAATCATTGCATGTATCTTCTAGATATTTCTAGACCACTCTCAAATTGTAAGGAATATTAAATTCTTGATATTTTTTTTGCTTTTCCCTATTCACTAAAATAAAGATGCAATTTTTTAAAGAAAATTTTATTGAATAATTATTTTATTGATATCTAATTGCCATGATAGTTCTACCTAGTGAATGTACAAGGATATTATAAACTATTAAAGTTTCTATAAAACTATTATTATTATTATTATTAAAATTATTGTAGGCTAATGTTTTAATTGTAAACTATTTAATTTTCATATAATTATTATTATTATTATTAGATTTCTTGAAACGTTGAATTGTCTTCCATATTTCTTTTAACTAGTCAATCTTCTTTTATCTATTATCTTTTGTGTAGTGAAAACAACAATTGCATGTAGCTTTTGGATGTTTAATTGGCCTCATACTTCTACCTAGGGAATAATACAAGAAATATAGATATATAGTGTAAACTATTAAATTTTTATAAAATTATTATTGCTCGTGTTGTTTCTTGGAACACTCAAACTTTGAGTTATATTTTTTTAACCAATCAATTTTCTTTTATCCATTATCTTTTTCTTTTGTCCATTATCTTGTGTGCACTAAAAATGGATGTTTGCAATCCCAACTTCTATGGCAATTTCTTGTTGGAATTACTTAGTGCAGGTTTCATGCCATTCACCACCCTCTATGTTGCTTAGAATTTTTGTCTCTCATGCTTTTCACCTTTATAACATATTTCTTTGATATTGTTATAAGGATTCAACTATTTAGTTTTTAGATCAAACTCATTGACCCATTAGTTTCATTTTTTGTCATCTCAAGGGTACTCATAATGAATAAATATACAATTCTCATCATATAGGTTATTTGGTAAAACATAGTTAAAATAAATAATAGTAAGGAAAAAAAAATCTTCATATCTTAAAAAAATTGTTATATATGATAAAATAAAAATTGCTTCATTACATCATTAATAGAAGTTATTCAATTTTAGAGTTGTCTTGTCTATTATGGATGTACTTGCTTTTTAAAAACATTAATAAGTTTGAAAGGGATATAGTTATACATGTAAAGGTTGTATTTGTATGTTTTGATGACTCAATGCTTTCATATTTTTTCATCTCACCTTGAAAGTTGTTTCAAATAATAGATTTTAGTCATTTAAGATTATTTTGTATATTTTATGACATCCCAAGAATTCAAATTATCAACAATTATTTCCTCTCATAATCTAAATTCTATACTAGAAATATTATATTCTTAATTCTATATTAGAAGTATTTTTTGGTCTCTAAATTTGAAGGATGCGTCTAAGATGAAGTTGAGAGCTAGAACTGAAATGTTTAATTTAAAATTTGCCAGGAGAAGAATGGTGCATCTTTGAAAGTAGAGGACCATGTTACACTATGTTTAACTTTATTATTTAGAGCACAAATATAAATAGAAAAGGCTAATGCCATTTTAAAGCATTTCAAATGTTAGATAATGATTTTTTCATTTGGAGATGGATATTTGAGCCCAACTCTTAGAGCTCTAATAAACATCGTGGTTATTTAAATACACTAAAATAATTTTAAAAAAAACTCAACTTAGGTTTTATTTCATTTTGTATTAAATTTTTCATCATAAAAATATTAGTTGAGATCTCTAACCTAATATAGTGGTCTTCTAGGGTTGAAATGGTAAGGTGTTGTAGATTTTGATTCTACTATTATCACCTTCTCTCACTTAAATAGCAAGGGGTTGTCATTATTTTGATAATTGAGAGGTATTGGTAATGCATTGCAAAGTGTGACCTATTCAAAGGTGTTGGATTAATCTTCACTTTTAATTTAATATACAATAGCATATTCATGGAGATGTTTTTAGATTGAGAACACGAGGTCCCTTAGAATATGTGATTCCCCTAAACTAATCCAGGCTTTAAGGCCATACTACGCTACATTGGTTCTTTAGGCTACAACATGCTTTAATCTAAAGGTTATAAATTGGAAACTATTATTGTATTAATGTCTTTTAAAAATTTAGATTTTTCCAATCAAAAGACATGCCAACTAAAATTTTATATAAATTTGATCTAAATCATAATATTGATCTCACAAAAACTAAGAGTAATTTCTATAATTCATTTGAACTCTTATCATACTGTATCTATATTTTTTTATTTTATGAAAAGAAAACATTTGTCAACTATTCTCTAGTCATAAGAAAATTTTAGTCAAAGCTTGTGTTGCTTCTTATTCTCTAGAGAGAGAAATGTGAGCTCTAAAATTAATCATAAAATACAAAATTGTAATATTTGTCTTCCATTTTGTATTTTTCCACAAAACTACAAAAGGTTCCATCATTGAGCAACTTCCCAACTATAATAGGATCCTCCTAGGTAGATAGGGAAGGAATTGTTGAACTTTTATAGTGCATAGGGTTGGGGTGATTCCTCCTACAAATAAAAGCAGTAGCAGTGCCACTAGGAACCACTGCTAATGGCAATAGGTGCATACTCCTTAATGGATATTTTCTCCAACTACCAATTGAGACTAGAAAGGAAAAGGCTAATAATTGCAAACTTGTATTTGAGTCTTAACTCATGAGCCTTGTAGCTGAAAACACTAAAAATTCATACACACCTACAATATGTCTAAATTTTAGTTTCCACAATTTTATTTAGTTTTTCTTCTCTTAATTTTATCTCGGGGAGCTTGAGATATTCTTGTACTTACATAAAATAAATAAAATGTCGGTGTATCATCCTAAAAAGTAAGCACTTGATTAGTGTACAATTTAAGGACCATTTTGCACTCATTTTAGTATTTTTTTCTATAACAAGACCTTATGTGGACACTTAAATTCAATTATGGGTCCTCTTTCTTCTCTGTCTCAGCTATATCTTGTTTAAAATCAAGGTTGGCCCTTATTTCTAGGTGTGCTCCTCTTTTTTCCTCCAATCCCTTAATTCATTTCATCACCTAGGCGCTATATCATTATTAGTGGTCTTTTTAACATTTCTGAACCCAAGTGCAGAATGTCTCACTCATTCTGCACCCCCAAAAAGTGGCTCAAATTTCAAGGAGGGGCCCTATATGAAAAATGAATTATGGGATTCAGATCTGTGGTTGGCTCGGGTAAGGTTAAACCCAAAATGCATTACAAAGTATATAAACCCCCTACTTATTATTAGAATTTAGAAATGGTAAATTCTCACAAGCCCAATAATCACATGCATGCAAATATCATGTCACATGAAGAAACCCTAAAAAACACAAAAGTGTTATGAAAACTTGAAGCAAAAATGATAATCAATAATCGACATATGAATTACAAAGGGATCAATCCTTATAAAGGATATCAAAACCTACAAATCAAACCCTAAAGGATGTATGTGAATAATAAAAGAATTATTAAACGTCTAAAAAAGCTCTCTAACTTTATCTTAAGTGAAAAAAGAAAAAGGTGACTTAATTAACTAATCAACATGATTAAATTAATTAAGTTAAATAACCTTTCACTCTAACACCTCCCTTAAGATAAACTTAGAGAGTAGGTAAAAAGCTAAGTGCAAGAATGCAACTACATGCAAGAGTGCAAACTTGGGTCTTGGCAACAAGGTCTGATGAGGTACCCAATCACAACCAAATCTTTGTAAGTAGAGTAAAGGATAAAACCCAGTGGAAAAAAACTCCTCTCCAAAAAGATATGAAAGTATGCTAGGAAAAATGTGAAGAAAGAAAGGCCTCACAAAGACCTCCTTGTGGACAACTTCCTTCACCCCGAGCGTAAATTGCAACTCAAGATAGCGTGGTGATGCCAAACATTTTGTGAAGATGTCAAAAACTTGCTCATCTATAGGAATGTACTCCAAGACAAGTGAACCGTCCTGAATCAACTTCTTGATGAAGTGCATGTGGATCTCAATGTGCTTTTTCGTTGATGCTCCAGTGGATTGTGGAAAATGTGTATAACACTTTGATTGTCTTGCCAAAGAACTATGATACTATAAGGAGGAGACCCAAACTCTGTCATCAATTGTCGAAGCCATAAAATCTCCTAAATAGATAACACCATTGCTCGATACTCAACCTCTATAGATGATAATGCAATAGCAGATTATTTTTTGTAAGACCATGTGATAGGGCCAGAACCAAGGCAAAAAATAAATCTAGAAGCGGACCTATGATCTTTTGGTGTTTGAAAATGTTTACACTTTGAAAAGCTACCAATATACCTTGAGACTGATTTTAGGAGTGTTTAGCTACAAGTACGAAAGCTATACGAGGTAACTAGACCAACTATAGGGACAAGACTACCCTCTGCACTTCTATCTCTGTTAAAATAAGGTGGGTACACCTAATCCAGATAACAAACAACTCTTTACAACTCTTTATCACTCTGGATTATAACAACAGATAATGGTAAGAAAGTATTGAATGCTAACCAGGCATTCATTGACTCTCCATTACCATGTAGGACATACAACCAATTAGTCATAAAATATAGAACTTGGATATGGTTTTGATGTTTAAAACTTTTCAGAACATAGCCAAACTCAATCAAACATATATCAACAAGGGATGTACTTGTTCTTGATCAGTGCCTTATCCATTAGGCAACATTTCAATACAAATGTTGAAAACAAAAAATACACCTATTGGTAAAGACTCATAGCCATAAATACAAGCATCTCAAACCATACACTTCTTAGAGAATTCTTATATAGATAAACTAAATGAATCTATGGTATATCCAAAGCATATTCAATTTGATTCTAGATCAAAAGTATGGAATAGAACATATACACAAATAAATGCTATGTAATGAATCAGAAGATCCAAAATTTAAAGGAAAAACAACAAGGAGAGAACTAAAACTGAGAAACTTATATTAGGTATGATGAATCAAGGTTTTGTATCAACATGAATGAAGGAATACACCACTCAATAATATGAAAAAGATCAAAGAAACTTTCTATCTTTTCTTGAATATAGTTTAATACAAATCTGCAATATCCCTGGGACCAAAAATTTTGGAACCCTTTACGTAGAGAAAAGAAGGGCTTAAGTAGAAGGAGGGAAACCCTAGGAGAGGGTTATTAGACAACTGTCCTTCCATGAAATTAATGCATTCCTTCCTCTCGTCGGCTGATCTTTCTTCAAAAGATCAAAAAAAGATATGATTTGATGCGCCATCGACCAATCATAATGGCAGAATAGACATGGCATGGGCATAGAGTTCCCTCAAATAGCATATAAATCAGAGACCCATATCACCACCATGCAACAATAAATGCATCCAGGACCATAAGAATGTCCTCATCCACTAAACGACGCCCTTAATCTCGAGCCAAGGACAAAAAAAACCTTGAGCCACTCCCATGCACGTCTGAAACACGCTACCATAGCTGAAACCCTAAGGAAAGCATTTGAAATTTCAATTTAAATAGTTACAACGGCTACTCCTAGCGCATAAAACATCATCAATGGCCGAGATCAAATATTTATTTAATTTTAAAATCGATTCGTAGATCCTCCACTAAGTCACCTGTGAACCAATGATCAAATCCGGACAGGTGGCACTCCATCGCAAAGCCTTAAACATTAATCAACTTGCAACTTCTCTCTTAAGGCATCGTGTCGACCATCAGATCAAAAAGATGAGACCGTCCCTTAACTACTTCAATAACCTTGCAACCCTGGTCCCACTAACCTCCACGTGGCGCAAGGGCGCAATGTCTTAAGGACTAACCCACGTGCATCTTGAAGATCAAGGCAAAGCACCCACTGTAGGATCAACTCACATCTGCACAACCTTTATCGGCCTTTGAAAATCTGAACCCACAATGACAGGATACCACGCGTCGAAAGGGCGCAATGCCTTAATGGTTATATTAACTGCATCTTGTGCATTCAGGGAAAATGCCACCATAGGTTGGAAATGATCTAACCATCCTTCAACTTGCCTTTATCTTTGATCACAAAGGGACACCTGTCAACACAGCGCATTGCCTTGAACACTAGATCGACTACATCTTCTGCATTGAGGTAAAATGACAGCCGTTGGATGAAGATAGACTTGCTCGGCACATGGGAAAGGTAAAAAGGCTTGCGGGGACATTTAGGCATAGGATAAAATAAAAGTAATTCACCACCCCACTAAGCCTTAGGAAATAAAGTGATCTCGTCGTCGATGACATAAAACACATGACTTAAGTGTTTTAAGTGGCATGAAAAAAGTAATGATGAAATATAACAGGCAATTGAGAGTTTAGAAGCTTGCATGAAACAAGCGGGGGTTTAAGACCAGAGACCTAATAATACACTAGAACTAGGACTAAAAACTCAGAAAGACGCCAGGAGGACACCATTGAAGCAAGATTTTTTACAGTCCTAACACGATCATTGACATCACCAACCCAATCTGAGTTAGTGAAGCCAATAATGCAAGGAGCTCTTGATGCACAGTGAATGTCATAATATGTGGTGCACTGAATGTACCTCAAGACACATTTGGATACTTGTCAATGGTTTTCATGTGGATCATGGGAGAACCTACATATAAGGCCAAACATAAAGGAATGATTGGGACGTGAATGTATCAAGTACAACAAACTGCCAACCAACAACATGTATAATGTAGGGTCTACTAAAGGAGTAGTGTAAGTGGAAGACATAACAATACCTGACTGAAAAAAGTGTAGGGGCAGGCTTACAATCAAGCAGACCAAATATGTGGAGCATGTCAACAACATACTTCTCTTGATAAATAGTAATCCCATCCGAAGATTGAATAACCTATAGACCAAGAAAATAGTGTAGAAGATCGAGATCGATCATCTCAAATTGCTTCAACAATGCTTGTTGAACACTCTAAATTAAGGAGAAGGATGTACCTGTAAGTATGAGATCATCAAAATATAGCATAGGGATCAAAAGATCAGCCTCCTAATGATGAATGTAAATTGTGGGATCAGAATGACAACGTGTGAAGTGAGAGGAGAGCAAAAAAGAGTCCATCTTCTCATACTAAGTCCGAGGGGCTTATTTGAGACTATACAACGAAGGCCAAAGTCTATAAATCAAAGAAGTGTCCTACACAAATCCTTGAGGTTTCTCCATATAGATCTCCTCATGTAGGTCTCCATGCAAGAAAGCACTCTTCACATCCATCTGAAATATTGTCTTACAGATCCATGCATGCAACTCACTGATGTTGTCAGCAATGTCTTCCATCATCATCAATCCTTTTGCAACCTATATGATCGTCACGACTACCATCAATAGTAGTCTTACATGTGCCTTGTTCCTGGTGATGACCTTATGGCAAGACATTTTGTCAATTAGTGCCAAAACACTTAGTCATCACAGTGTTGACCGAGCCAGTAGTACAACCTGAGCAGTTACAATGTAACCCAAGCAGTGGTAGTGTCGACCGAGAAGACAATGGTAATCAATATTACTCGAGTGATCAGAGTAGCCTGAGTGACAGAGTGTCGTATGTTTCCCGAGTGACAGCATAATGCCCAAGTGCCATTATATTTCCCAAGTGCATCACTGGACCCGAGTGACAGTTTTGGGCCGACTTAGCTTGTATTGTTAGATATTAATTTATCTTATGGAAGCTGACTTACAGTTGCATTTGGTTTGGACAAGGTATAAATATAAAGTATTTTGTTTATCCAAACATGGTGTGAATAGATGTGTAAAAGCATGTATGCGAATATGAAGAGACGGATTGTTTAAGAGGCTACAATAGTATAAGGAATAGCAGAGACTCATCGATCATAGTCAGGTGATTAGTTTATATCATTGGATCTTATTCATCAATTTAGAGTTGAATTGAAGATCATCTACTATTTCATCCTAATAGGTGCATCAACAAAATCCTTTAACAAGGTGGACCTAACAGTACTGTATAAATATCCTAACAGAGTTGCATTACTTGATTGTATTGTATCAAATCCTTTCACAAGGTGGACCTAACAGTCCTTATTGCTCCAACAGTGCAGGCCATCAGAAGTGGTCAATTGTAAGCTTTAATAGGCTAAATTTATACTGCAGTAATAAATCTTGTGGGTACCATCCCCACCCCAGTTTTACTTCTATTTGGAAGGTTTCTGGGTAACCAAATATTGTGTCAAATATTGTGGATGTTTTATTGCTTTTCATTTCATGCATGCAATCAATTTAGATAATCTAATATTGGATTAAAATATTAAGTTTTATTGGTTCCTGATTCACCCCCTCCCCCCCCCCCCTNCCCCCCCCCCCCCCCCCCCCTCTCAGTAAAATTGACTCAACACATTTCCAGCAATTGGTATCAGAGATTAGTTTCTCCTTATAGAAGTTTAACAACTCGAGCAAAGATCAGAGGGAATGGAAATATACAGACTGGAGAAAGCCATTGAAAATGAAAATATAGATCTACAAGTGGCCATGGATCATATCAAGAAACTCAAGGAGCAACTCTCTCTTTCCTTGAAAATAAGAAAAGATTTAGCAGTGCATGATGAATGAAAAAAGTTACATAGAAGAAAGAATTTATGACTTATGCAAAGAAAGAAGTTACGAAGAAGCAGATGCAACAATTGAAGACCTACTTGCAAAGAATTTCAATTTACATGAAGTCATGAAATTTAGAAGACAAAAAGAAATTCATTCAGTCAAAATATGTGAAGTCATAGAACAAAAGAATCAAGCATAAAATGACAGAGAAATGGCACAAGAAGATAAAAGATTGTTGAGTACAAGATTAGAAGAAAAATAAAATGAAATCCATCATTTGTCACTTTAGTAAGCAAATATGATAAATCAACTCAATAATGTAAATCAAGAAGTTATCAATCTGAGGACAGAAAATGAAAAACTGCAGAATGATCTCAATACTGAAAAACAGACCAATGAGAGTATGATGAATTCACACGGAAGCATGGATCATTTGACAGAGAAAACTCAACTCCAACATCATGGATAGACTGGATTAGGTTATACTGAACAAGTTGAATCCTCACAACAAGGAACTCATAAGAATAACAAACCTACTTGTAATCATTGTGGCAAGTTGGGGCACATAGCAAACAAGTGTTGGAGCAATGGAAAATCAAAGTTTAATCGTAAATGCTACAGATGCAACAAACATGGACATAGGGAAAGTGAGTGCATTGAGAAACCTAAGTTCAAAGGAAAATGTTTCAATTGTAACAAACAAGGTCACAAATCCTCCGAGTGCAGAACTAAGAAATGGAACCCTGCTGAACAACTAGCTAAAGCAATTTTTGGTTGGGATTACAATACATGGAGTAGATGTTGTCACTGTGGTGAATATGGGCATATTGGTGCAAATTGTGTAAAGACTCACCTCAGAAAAAGGAATCCTACTAAGAGATGTTATGTATGTAAATAACTCGGTCATCTAAGCAAGAATTACATGAACAAAGAAAAAGTGGATACTTGTTTTGACAAAGGCAAAGCAAAATTTTCTGAAATCAAAACTCAAATGAATCAACAGTGGATCATAAGGAAATCTCCTGAGAGTTCAAACCAAAACAATGAAGGATCGAATGGCACCCAAAGCAGTGAATTGGGTGGATCTACCATCTCCGAATAAACATGCAAGGAGACTACTGGAACTGTGCATACAAGACATCCTACATCGGTTCTAGACATGATAGTAAGTCCAAATTAACATATTGATGCACTACGACACATTGTAGTTTTAACCGAGTCAAGATCTCAGTAACACCCGAGTTGCATAGGCTTAACTAAGTTAAGTCGAGTTGTATGCTTTTGACGATATAGAAGTTAGTGTTCCATGAGCTTCATTCCGAGCTACACTAGCTACCATGTACGGAGCATTTAATGAAAACTCAATGGTAAAATCTCTTATAAAAGATGAATTGCAAGTGCTATTATTTACAAAGCTTTTAGTTTGTAGAGTGATACAGTGCCTTAAGCGATTCTGAGCGAATTTGTATTCAAAAATTTTAAATTGTGAAGTTTTATCGAACCTCCAAGCATAATGGAATCTACATCCAGCAGCAAGGTTAAAAAAGGATCTGAGATGTTGGTCAGGAATGCAATCTATGAACCTCCTAAGTTTAAGATTCATCTAGCGGTTGTAGAGGAGATAGACCCAATGGGAGCTCATTCCCTAATTCCTCCAAGGGTATTGTTGATTAATGACATTCAAGCCTTCTATAATTGCACAATTCAACAACTTGGAACATTGGAAATGAAGAATGCTTATGATAAACTATGTGATGTCAGAAACATGAATCCAGAGCATAAACACCTAGAAGTAAAGGGTTTGAATCACATCATGCATATGCCACAAAATTTCCAGGTTAAGTGGATTAGCATTCTGAGTCGTGTTCATGACATGCAGCTATGGATGGAGCAACCAATAAAGATTACCAAGACAATGGTACACCATGTTACAGGGTATCCTATGATGGACAAGTCTAAAGCCACTAAAACCCTACCTCGGGATGTCCTAGCTGAGAAGACTCTTGTTGAGTGGGACGGTAGAGGTGTGAGACTAAATGGAGTAACTAACATGGAATTGAAGTTTGGAATTCTTGTTATTGCTCACAAAATATATAGCTCTATCAGACCTAACATCGTACTATGTGAGGCTGTGGACTTGGCATACAAGGTGGTCAAGAACAACCTCTTATTCGACCTTGTTGAGTGGCAACTCGTCTATTTGAGCAAGAATATGGAAAGCATCAGGGCATCAAAGACCAATCCATGTAAGTTTGGTTCACTTCTGGTCTGCTTATTCTTTTACATTTAAAAGTTTTTCCCTTCCAAAGGCACAGTTGTTTGGAAGGACAGACCCATAATATATCAGATAAACGAGTTCATAGCTGAATTAGGATACAATTTTGAGAGCATCATGGATGCATGTTTTGAGGAATTCAGATAAAAGATACAAAATAGGTATAGAATTCCTAAGCAATTGGTTGAAGACCATGAAGATGATGTTTGTTTCCTAGTTGACTGTGATAAAGTATATTTTCAGGTAATCTGACCTAAGGTTGCATGGGTGAAACCTCTTACATATGAGGTTAGCATAGATGAGACCAAGAACATCATTGATGCTCTTGTGAATGAGCCCGTTGACCTCAAAGAACCTTACTTTGGTACATACGAAGAAGCCAAAAGCAGAATTTCAATAGAGATTAAGATTCCTAAGATTCTGAAAAGAGGAAAGAAAAGGTTAGAACAGTTTGGAAAGAAGTATGGAAAGACTTCTCCTTCTATCTTAGTAAGAAAAGAAGATGAAATTAAGATAGAATATGATATATCTAAAAAGGAAGAGGAAGAGGTAGAAGCAGAGTCTCCTAAGAAGAAAAAGAGGCTAGTTCTCAAGAAAACACTTAAGGCCCCTACCCACTGTCCTTACTACCAGCAACCCAAGAAGATCAAGAAGGAAACTCATATTACCTAAGGAAGATGAAGAAGATGAAATCACATTCAAGAAGCCCCCACCTACCTTTGATAATAAAATTGAAGCCTTAAGAGAAGGTAGTGGTATGAGTTCTCTGAAATCTCTGAATTATGCTTCGAGAATGAAGGATGAGAAGAAGCAAATTGAGGAAGCAGTTGTAGAGAAGATGACTAGATTGAAGTATGATCCATCTGAATTGAATAGTCACGTGCCTGAAGACCTATTCAAGGCAATATCTGTTCCCTAGAGCAATGTTGTCTGAATAGATAAATATATTAGAGAACAGACATTGAGGCAAATCATTCCTACTATGACAAATAAAGAGGTAAAAGAGGCCTTGATAAAGTATGAAAGCAATCACACTCCAAGGTTTGGGACCTTTCAAGTATTGAATAATAAGATAGAGGATGTGGTTCAGGAAACTACAAACATATGGAAGACATTCTTAGAAATCAAAGAAGAAGACAAGACTGAAGTACTGAGTATAGAACACAAGGAAAAGACTGATGATGCAGATTTACATGAGGTAGAATCCATTGAAGCATCCAATGCAGAGCATATAGCAGTAGAGGTAATGGCATCTCTAACACAATCGCCTATACATATCATCCTATCTCCAAGCAAAGACAAGTCTATTGAATCAACATCAGGACTAGTAGGGACCGAGCACCAGGCTCCACCTACTACTTGTTAGAACAATAAGAAGAAAAATGCAAATACAAACACGAAAGAGAACACAAATGACATAGAGATTTAACGTGGTTCACCCAATCCCTAGGCTACGTCCACCAACAACGAGTCCAATATCTTTATTATTATCTAGCGATTACAATCTGAAACCTGGAACTCAATACCATCACAGGAAGCTACGAAAAATCCCTCATACAATGAAATCTCAAAACCCTAAGCCCTTTTCACAAGCATATTTGACCTAACCTAATTAGGGCAAAAAATACTCTGACTAATAGAAAATCAATGGTCGACCCTTTACAATATTATTAAGTCATTATTGGCGTCGAGAGGCACTGCCCCTCGACCCCACCCTGGGGCGCTACCCTACCCCTTGACCCCATCAGGGGCTCTGCCCCTTGACCCCGCCTGGGGCGCTGCCCCAGGACCTCACAAGGGGCTCTGCCCCTTGACCCCGAGCATGGGGCCCAAATATATATGTCTAGGGGGGAAACCACACCGAAAGAAACTGAGTCTGATTAGGCTCCACATACATAACAATCTCCCACTTGGAGACTGATCAGACTCCACAACAATATCCTCCCACTTGGAGACTGATTGACCAAACCTGTATCTCCCACTGGAATAAAGAAACCACCCTGGACTCTGTTGTTCTTTTATTCTGTTTAGTCTAGAAGACCAACCGAAGCTGAAGAGGAATTCAGCTTCTCCCTTGTCACTGCCTTTGTAAACATATCTGCTGGATTATCATCTGTATGTATCTTCTCCAACTTTAACTGTCCATCAGCCAAAACTGACCGGATGAAATGATATCGCAATTGTATGTGCTTTGTTTTTGAGTGCAAAGCAGAATTATTTGCAAGATGAATGGCACTCTGACTATCTAAATACAAATAATTTTCTGCCTGTGGATGTCCCAATTCTTCCATGAAGAATTGAAGCCATATCATCTCCTTGGCTGCCTCTATAGCAACAACATACTCTGCCTCTGTAGTGGATAACACATTCACCTTTTGTAACCGAGAAATCCAACTCACTATTGTCCCACCAACAGTAAATACATAACCTGTAGTACTCTGTCTGGTATCTATGTCTCCTGCCAAATCTGAGTCAACATAGCCATGAACAGTAGTAGAAGAGCCCCCAAAGTGTAAACACTTATTGGATGTACCTCTCAAATATCTAAGAATCCATTTGACTGCATTCCAATGCTCAATCCCAAGGTGACTCATATACCGGCTAACAACTCCCACTGCATGTGCAATATCTAGCCTAGTACATACCATAGCATACATTAAGATCCCTACAGCTGAAGCATAAGGTATCTTGGACATTTTTGCCTCTTCTTCTGGTGTCTTTGGACACATTTCTTTGGTCAATTTCAAATGACCAGGCAAAGTTGTAGTGACAGCTTTGGCATCCTTCATGTAGAATCTCTGCAACACCTTTTCAACATAATCAACCTGAGATAGAGTTAATTTTCTATTCTTCCTATCTCTACAAATTTTCATGCCCAGGATTTGTTTTGTCGTCCCCAAATCCTTCATAGCAAAAGATTTTGCTAACTGTTGTTTCAACCCCTTAATATGATCCATGTTAGATCCAGCTACAAGCATATCATCAACATATAAACATAAAATAA
>MU227615.1:2345153-2374489 GCA_018584345.1 Thuja plicata | reverse complement strand
TATCCCAATCTTCCTTAGACATTGCTGCCTCTTTCTTGGCTATTCCCTCTAATGGCCACCATAGATCCTTCTGATAGAGATAGTCCTCCATTTGCATCTTCCATAACTGGAAGTTCTGCCCATTAAATTTATCAACCTTCATCCTACCCTCGTCTACCATTTCTCCCACTTAATCGAGAGACTCTCCCACTAACTCGTGATACCTACTTCAAAGAATAGATGAAAGAACGAACGAAAAAATCTCACTCTGATACCACTTGTTAAAACAATAAGCAGAAAAATGCAAATACAAACACGGAAGAGAACACAAATGACACAGAGATTTAACGTGGTTCACCCAATCCCTAGGCTACGTCCACCAACAACGAGTCCAATATCTTTATTATTATCCAGTGATTACAATCTGAAACCCGCAACTTAATACCATCACAGGAAGCTACGAAAAATCCCTCATACAATGAAATCTCAAAACCCTAAGCCCTTTTCACAAGCATATTTGACCTAACCTAATTAGGGCAAAAAATACTCTGACTAATAGAAAATCAACGGTCGACCCTTTATAATATTATTAAGTCATTGTTGGTGTCGAGGGGCGCTGCCCTGCCCCTTGACCCCATCAGGGGATCTGCCCCTTGACCCCACTTGGGGCGTTGCCCTAGGACCCCGCAAGGGGCTCTGCCCCTTGACCCCGAGCATGGGGCCCAAATAGATATGTCTGGGGGGGAAACCACGTCGAAAGAAACTGAGTCTGATTAGGCTTCACATACATAACACTACTGGGCCAAGCCTGATCGAGTCACAGGAGGTAACTATGAATATTCCTTCAATAAGCATTGATGCAACATTTGATTCATACCCTACAGTTGGTGCAACAAATATCAATAACCTATTCCAACTTAATACTGAGGAGAAGACTGAGGAAGGAAAGGATGTGGATGATAGTGGAAAAGGTAAGGAAATTGTTCCTTCACTCAATCCCAAAGATAGTGGAAAAGGAAAAGAAATAATCACTGATGATATTGATCTTGAGAAAAACATTTTGATTCTGAATTGGGATCTACCCAATATGACAGCAGAGAAAATGGACACACTAGGGGAGCTATGGAAGAAAAGAGCTACACAACAGAAGCTCCGAGCAGAAAAGAAGAGAAATAGAGTGTTGGAAGACATAAAAGGTATATTCCTAGATGCACTAGAAGTAGAAGTAAATGAGAGTGATTCCATTATGGACCAAATTGTAGACATAGTCCACAATTTCAATAAAGATTTAAATGGTCAAGAAAAACTACTGCAGAAGGCAAAAAGAAAGTTTGAGAAAAAGTTCTAGAGAATGTTGCAAGCAAGATTGCAATTGATCAAGTCAAGCTAAATTATCTCATTAACTCTCTAGAAACTACAGTAAATAATGTTGCTTCATTATTTGTTAAGCTAAGTGATACTTCAAATTTCACAATGGAAATCAAGATAAAGCTGACAAAGGTAGATACAGATCTGAAGGAAAGTGCACATCAGTTGGTACTTAACCCGAGTGCTAGTTCAACACATTTTGTGAAAATTAAGTATCTGACAGACATACAGGCTAAATTACTAAGGGAAGAAGTAGGGACAAGAGAATCTCTCATAGTTATACATAGCCAACTCCTTCCACACATGGATGTAATGCAGAAGCATATATCTCATGCCAAGACTCTTATTCATGACAACAACTTCTCAGTTGCACAGCTTATGATGGAGCTATCAGTAGAGATACAGATAGAGCTACACATCCTAAAGGTGTTGCAGGATAATTGGGACAATACTTTGTCTCAGATTTTAAAGCTACATAGTTATTTCCTATCCTATTTTGGTATTACCATATAGATATTTTTTCATTTGTGTCAAAAATAAGGGGGAAATATATATAGGATATAGGAAAGACATGTACATAAGAGAAGTAGAGCATATATATATATATATATATATATATATATATATAAGTGTTACAAAAACAATTTTGAAAAATCAAAAAAGAAAGTCAGTTGTAACCGAGTCACAGAACTATTGTCAAAACCTGAGCAAGTACCCAAGCATGTGGTAAGGGGGAGTTTTGACTTAGAAGGTTGAGCAATTTTTGAACGTGATAAGTATTTTTGGTCACTAATTCCAAAGGGGGAGATTGATGACCTTATGGAAAGACATATTCTCAATTAGTGCCAAAACACTTAGTCATCACAGTGTTAACCAAGCCAGTAGTACAACCTAAGCAGTTACAATGTAACCTGAGCAGTGGCAGTGTCAATCGAGCAGACAATGGTAATCAGTATTACCCGAGTGATCAGAGTAGCCCGAGTGACAAAGTGTAGTATGTTGCCTGAGTGACAACATAATGCTCGAGTGCCAGTATATTGCTCGAGTGGATCACTAGACCTGAGTGATAGTTTTGGGCTGACTTAGCTTATATTGTTAGATATTGATTTATCTTAAGGAAGCCGACTTACAGTTGCATTTGGCTTGGATAAAGTATAAATATAAAGTATTTTGTTTATCCTAATAGGGTGTGAATAGATGTGTAGAAGCATGTATGCGAATATGAAGAGATAAATTGTTTAAGAGACTACAACAGTATAAGGAACAACAAAGACTCATCCATCGCAGTCAGGTGATTAGTTTATATCATTGGATCTTATTCAGCAATTCAGAGTTACATTGAAGATCATCTACTGGTTCATCCTAACAGGTGCATCAACAAAATCCTCTAACAAGGTGGACCTAACAGTCCTTTATAAATCTCCTAATAGAGTTGCATTACTTGATTATATTGTATCAAATCCTTTCACAAGGTGGACCTAACAGTCATTATTGCTCCTAACAAGACATGCCATCAAAAGTGGTCAATTGTAAGCTTTAACAAGCTAAATTCATACTCTAGTAATAAATCTTGTGGGTACCATCCCCACCCCAGTTTTACTTTCTATTTGGAAGGTTTCTAGGTAACCAAATATTGTGTCAAATATTGTGGATGTTTTATTGCTTTCCATTTCTTGCATGCAATCAGTTTAGATAATCTAATATCGGATTAAAAGATTAAGTTTTATTGGTTCCTAATTCACCCCCCTCTCAGTCACATTGACTCAACATATTTCCAACACCTGGGACTGGTTCAATGTTTCCTCCTACATGTACGCCTTTTATCCACCATTAGTATGTGTGTTTTAAACCTGGGACCCTCTATCGATAGAGGCTCACAACAATTGTGGCGCTATGATCTCATGCTCAATCTATGAGAAAATATTAAAAACATATACTTTTATCCTATACAATATTATATATATAATTTTTAAATATTTAAAATTGATTTGATGTATACCCAACCCATATTTTTTTCGGTTTTGGTTGCCAAACTCTTTTAGGCCTTTTGATGTGTGCGTTGGTTATTTCAGTGTTATTTGGAGATATTCATGTACGACATTTCGTTATGATTTGATATTTCGTGATCCATTGGATAGTTGTGTGATATCTTGTGTTTTTGGTTAGATTTATGGTTATTTCATGATGGATATTTATATGTTATGTGTTGGAAATATATTGAGGCTAGGTAACTAAGAGGGGGGGGGGGCAATAAAACTTATTCTCTTTTATCCTTTATTCTAATCTAATCGCATGCATGAAACAAAAAAGAAATAAACATCCACGACACTTGACACAATATTGGGTTACCTAGGAACCTTCCAAATAGAAAATAAAATTGGGGTGGGGATGATACGCACAAAAATTAGTACTATGGTATAAATTTAGCTTTTTAAGGCTTACAATTGACCACTTTTGATGGCCTATCCTGTTAGGAGCAATAAGGACTGTTAGGTCCACCTTGTGAAAGGATTTGTACAATATAATTTAGTATGCAACTCTATTAGGAGATTTTTAAAGGACTGTTAAGTCCACCCGATTAAAGGATTTTGCTGATACACCTGTTAGGATGAACTAGTGGATGATCTGCTATGAAACTCTAATTTGTTGAATGAGATCCTTTGAAATAATACCGATCACATAAATGTGATAAATGAGTCTATGTTGTTCCTTTTACTATTGTAGCCTCTTAATCAATCTGCCACTTCATATTCGTATATCCATACTATGCTATTGCTACTTCACTTGCACACATTTGGATAAATAAAGTATCTTACATATATATCTTATCCAAACAAATACCTTCATAAGTCAACTTACATAATATAAACTAATATCCAATAATAACAACTAAGTCAGCCCAATACTGATACTTGGGTCCAATAATCCACTTTAGTGATATACTGACACTCGGGCAATATGATGACATTCGGGCGACATAGTAATCTCTGGCACTCGAGCTACACTGTGTGCTCAGGTCACATTGCTTACTTAGAGCTGGTGTGCAACTCAGGTAATACTAGTGACTCGGGTGATAATGATTGCCACTGTCTGCTCGGTTGACACTGCAACTACTTGGGTCACACTACAGCTACTCGAGTTGCACTTTAAGCTGTTGGCTCGGTCAACTCTGTAATCATATAAGTGACTAAGTGTTTTGGCACTAATTGACAACATGTCTTGCCATAAGGTATACAATCTCCCCCTTTGGCATTACTGACCAAAAACACTTATCATACCAAAAACTGATCAAACTGCTAAGTCAAAACTCCCCCTTACCATGTGCTTGGGTACTCTCTTGTGTTTTGACAACTGCTCTATAACTCGGTTACAAATGACTCTATTTTTTATTTTTCAAAATTGTTTTGATTACGTGCTATGTATATCTTCCTCTACTTTGTACATGTATGTATATCTTCCTTTGCTTTGTACATGTATTTCCTCATATATATACATATATCCTATCTTTTCTCCTTGTATATATACATATATTTCCTATCTTTCCCCCTTGTTTTTGACACAAATGCCAAAAAACATAACTACAAGGTAATACCAAAATAGGAAAGGAAATCACTATGTACCTTCAAAATTTGAGACAAAGTACTGTCCCAATTATCTTGCAACACCTTTAGGATGTGCAACTCAATCTGAATCTCTGCTGACAACTCCATTATAAGCTCCGCAACTAATTTTTTTTTATCATAAATGAGCATCTTTGCATGAGAAATATCTTTTTGCATGACATCCATGTGTGGAAGGAGTTGGCTCTATATATCTGTAAGGGATTCCCTTTTTCTTGCTTCTTCCCTTAGTAACTCTTCCTACACATTTGTTAGATACTTGATCTTCACAAAATGTATTGAGCTCGAACTAGGGTCAAGTGCCAATTGGTTTGCACTTGCCTTCAAATCTATATCAATCTTAGTCAGCTTGTCTTTTATTCAATTGGTAAAGTTGGAAGTGTCACTCAACTTTACAAACAATGATACAACATTTTTTATAGTGATTTCTAGAGAGATAATGATAGTTGTTAGCTTCACTTGATCTATTGCAATCTTACTTGCAACATTCTCTAGAACCTTATTCTCAAATTCCCTTTCTACCTTCTGCAGTAATTTCTCCTGACCATTAAGATCTGTGTTAAACTTGTGAACTATGTCAACAAGTTGGTCTATAATAGAGTCATTATCATTGACTTTAATTTCTAGAGAATCAATGAATATACCTTTGATATCTTCCAATACTCTACTCCTTTTCTTCTAAGCTCAAAGCTTATGTTGTCTTGCTCTTTTCTTCCACAGCTCACCAAGTATATCCATTTGCTCGGATGTCAGGTTGGAAAGATCCCAATTAGGAATCAAAATGTCTTCCTTAAGATCAATTTCATTAGTGATTGTTTCTTTACCCTTAACCTTGGAAGGAATGATTTATTTACCTTTCCCACCATCATCCTTATCCTTTCTATCCTCAGTGTTCTCCTCAGTATTCAGTTGGAATAGGTCATTGACATTATTTGCACCAACTATAGGATCTATATCAACTATAGAGACATTCATAGTATCCTTTTGTGACTCATTTTGGTTTGGCCCAGTAGTAGGTGGAGCCTAATATGCAGTTCCTACTTGACTTGATGCAGATTCTGTAATCTTTTCCTTGCTCGGAGATATGATTTTATGAATAGGTGATTGGGGCAAGGATGCCATCACTTTTACTATAATTTTTTCACCATTAGATTCTTCAATGGCCTGAACCTCAGGAAACTCTTCCTCTTTATCTCGCACAAGAGGGTTTGTACTTTGTTTCTCTACCTTATCTTCTTCTTTGATTTCAAAAATTGTTTTCCATATCTTTGTTGCGGCCTGCACAACATCTTCTATTTTCTTGTTCAAGATTTGAAATGTCCTAAACCTTGGAGTGTGATTACTCTCATACTGAGTCATAACATCTTTTTCTTCTTTACTAGTTATAATAGGTGAACCGCCTCACAATAGGTGCTCAGTAATCATGCACAAAGCCTCTCTCAGGAATAGTTCATTCAATCTAAGGATTACTTCTCCCACTATGAGGTGCATTTAGTTTGTCAACCCAGGGACATATACTTGAAATGGTATGGCACTGTATGTGCACTAAGTCCTTTAAAGATTCATTCTACCTATGCTGCAGGAAGGTAAATTACATGAAAGGAATCTACGCTAGAGCTGTAGGAAAGGAAACATACTTACTCCTTACTTAAATGAATGCTACATATTGCAAACTCTACTTAAGCCTATTATTTCAACCTAGAGCATTCACTATAACTATCCTTGCGGGTGTTGCAGGAACATTCACAAAGTACAATGTTGTAGGAAGAAACCGTAATCTTCTATCTAGAATGCTGGGAATGCTGAAAGTAAATCTACTATACTCTACTCTAATCCACTCCCAAGTGGGCCCCCTTGGTCGGCTTCTGCTAATCTATTAACATAGAAGATAAACCAAAAGTCACTTCATTATATTTCAAGAACTGATTACATAAGAACGATACATGAAATTGGAAAATGAACTTGCTACGCAAGATGCAACAGAACAATGTATTCCCAAAACTTCCAAACTTACAAACTAACAATCCAATACCTATAAATAGAGGATCAACATTTTATTCTAAAATAGAAAAGGAAAGATATGGCTGAAATCATGCAAGAGAGGAAAAAGTAAATGTAACAGCCCATGACATATGCAATGAAGTCTGGATGGCCAAGTCAGCATGATGGGAGTGCGGAGGGAATATAGCAGCGCTACATTCCTGCATTTCTGGAACAGTGGCTCCTCATTTGTAGTAGTTGTGTCTTTTGGTGCCAGGATGGTTACCCATCGCAGCTGGTCTTCAATGTCCTCTTTAAATGTTGTCAACCACTCTCAAGTGACTCCTACTTCCCGACATGTTAGTTATCATGCAAAGATATTCATACAAGTAAACTTAATCAAATTGATCCAAATATTATCTACCCATGGGTTCAATGGTTCTAGCTGTACTTTGACATAAGTTCAACTGATTATAAGTCCACAAATGTTTTGGTAATACTTAAAAATAGAGTATAAAGATTAATATAATAGAGACAGTAAATAGTCTCATCATCTCCCCCTGGTAAGTTGAATGATTGTCCTCATGCATTGCATCTTCTTGTGGTTACTCAGAAATCACCAACCTCTGTCCTCCCTTGCCTCTGGCTCTTGAAAGTGTAATAGAATCCCCTTGTCTTTTCCCAGACATCCACTCTATGATCCTCTTGCAGTCGGTCAAGCCTGTCAGCATTGATGTCATATAAGGGCCAAAGGAGCATTGGTGGCTGCATGGTGAGTGGACACCAGAGTTCTTATCTAATTTGCCTCCCTAGCTGCATGTATTTCGATGCTCTGTGAATAGCTACTTGGAGGTTGATAGGACTGTGTGGCTCTGACTTCTTAAATGCTTTGGGTAAACTACCCCATCTACTTTTGGCACCAGCTAGGGCTCTCTGAAAGATGAAGTAAGACATGTTGTCATACTCTGCATAGACCTTTGTTCTGATCCCAAAAAATTTATCCCTTATTCCCTCTTTGATTTTTCCATAGGTCAGATTGAGCCAATCTCTCAGGAGTATATCTGGTTTGCTGCTCTCTGCCTTCAATGGCAATGGTTTTGTTTTCTCCTATTCCCTGTAATTTTCCAATTGTCTATCATAATTGGCCTTATTGTGCATCCAAGACATTAATGCCCTTAGGTGTACATCCCCTATGTAAAGTAGAGGTTTCCACTCAGTCTTTGCTGGAATAATGAAGTTATGTATGTATAGTTCACAAAGTAAATTTTGCTGCCATGAGGGAATGGTCTGGTATAGGCCATAAAATTTTTGAGCTGATTTAAATTCAGAGTCTATATCTTTAATGGTCATCATTAGTTGGAACAAGAGGAACTTTTCTTTCAAACATATGGCATAAACCCTAGGGGTGGCCTATAGGTAATTATTTTATCATCCAACTTAAGGGCATGATCCATCTTTTGTTTTTGTCTTACCAATTGCTCTTTTAACTCTGCAATCTCTTCCCCTTGCTCTGTTATTACTTTATTCATTTTATTTTTCTCTTCTCCCCATAAATTTGTTGTCAAAACATACTTATTATGTAATCCAAAGAGAAGCGTTTGTAAGGTGATTGGAGCATAATCTTCTACCTAGTTACTTTGCCTCCTCTGTTACTTTCATGACTGCTCTAAGAAACTTGTTAACCAAGTTCTTTTATAGGGAACTAGGGCAATCTATGAGTGGGTTGATTGATGGGTTACTAAGGCATTTTGCTCATTGTTGTCTGAGATATCCTGATGGATTTCTTGGGGGTTATTTTGGTAGACATCAGGTTCAGCTTCACATGTATCTTTTGAATTTTGAGGAAAGTCTAGAATTGTAGAATGAATTGGGGAATTGTCTGGAATATTTTGTATATGAGGCTCTTCATCAGATTTCTTAGGGGAAGCAGGTTGGATTTCTGAGGATACTCTGGGGAGTTGTCCTCTCATTCTAGGGCTTCTTCACACAGTGGCTTCTTCAATTTCCACAACCTTTTTCTTAATAATCTTCTTCGGTTTCTTTGTTGCAGGAGTAACTGCTGCAGGAACCGACTTCCCTTTCTTCCCCTTTGAGGCTGTAGGGGTTGTGTCTTGGTTGCAGGAATGGAATTTTCTCCCTATAATTTCCATTTTCCTTTCGTTCAGGTAGAAGTAGGTACATTGATCTCATGAGCAGGTAAAGGCATACTTTCTTGCAAATTTTTAGTTTCTGCCCCCTGGGTATCTTGCTCAACAACTGGGTCAATTGGTATTGCATCATCGTGACCAGATTGCACATTAGGGTTGACCTGAGGTTGTAGGGTTTTATGTTGGAAAAATTCTAACCATGCTAAGGGAGAGGCATCCCTAAGAGATCTTTCTATTAGCAATTTAATTAGGGCATGGTGGGTGGCAGAATTGACATTTCCTTTCTAGGTCTCCTCAGCACTAATGCATAGCATATTGTACAAGAAATTGGGGACATTCATTGGAAGATTATGCCTTACATAACTAAGTAATTTAAAGTGATGTGCATGAAAATTGTAAAATCTCCCTTCACATGTAAAATACCTGATAATATGCATGGCCAATTCATTGTATGGAGGAGGGATAGACATTCTTTTTCACACTTGTTTGGTAATCTCCAGAGGAGGGTCACTTGGTAGGGTAAACTGGGCCCTAGCTGATATGGCATCGTGCACATTGGGGTAGTGCTCCCTAACCATTGGTAACCCAGTAACTTCTGCTATCCAATCTTCTGTGGTGACCACTGTCAATCCCCATACAGTTGCTTTCCCTTCCTCAAATGTGTTTGCAAATTCAGCTGATGCGTCTTCATCAAACTCTGTCAACTTCAAGAAATATCCTAACTAGCCACATGCATTAAACCTCCTTACCACTTCAACATATGAAAGTAAAAAACCATGTACTACCGGCTCATGTCTCTGCAATTGCCCTCCCATCTGTGCTTGCCGATTTTTTTCAATTTGTCTGCTCTGTAGTTGATAAATACCTTATTCCTTCTTGAGTTTTAGACTATTCGTTTTAAAACTATGGGCTTTCTTATGAATTCCTCTGTTATTCTTAACATGAACAATGGTTATGTATTTTAACAAGAGAAATTATAGCTCTTACTGAGGGTTTCCACATAATTTAATTACAAGTCACATCAATTCTGACAATTAGAGATAATTTGGGAATAAGGGTACGACAGTTGTGCGATACAGCAATGAAATTTTAATGAGACAAAGGCAAAGTACAGATTTGAGGTGACGTTAAATCTCTTAGGTAAATAGAAATGACATTTTAGGAATTAATACACTTCACTCCCCCTACAAAACATTGAAAAGTGTCCACACTTGGCATACTTGGTACAAGGAATGGAACTGGCTTATTGTCGTAATGATACATTTATTGCAGTACTATATATAATCATCGAAATCTATGCGCTAAAAATAAAAAAATTAGAAAATATTGTACCTATCATTTGATCATTGCACATGCCAGAAAAAGGTGGTGAGAGTGGAATGATAGTGGCGGCATCTTGCATCAGCTTACTTGGCTCTTATTTGAAGCAAAGAAAGGAAAATGGTGATGACATTGGAAGGTGGGTGGGTGGAAGATAAAGAAATGAGATGAGTTGGAAAGAAGAATTAGAAAGTGAATGGAGAAATGGACTTCATATAAACATGAAGTTTTTATTAGATACATGCTCTATGGAATTCTATTGAAGAACTGTAGGAAGAAGGTTTGCACCCTCTGCTGCAGGAAGTGTTACCTATTGCTCTTTTGAAACTTGTTGTCGGAATTGCTGCAAGAAGTCTTCTTTTATTTGAGGTTGGTGATACAACTTTAGCCGATGTCCATTGACTAATAGCTTGAAGTATACTGGGTAAATTGTGGTCAACTGGATGGATCCATTGGTGAAGACATGGTTTATTTCATATGGCCCCAACCATCTTGTCTACAGCTTCCCTGGTATTTTCTTGAATCTGGAATCATACAGTAATGCCCAATCGCCAAATTGAAATTGTTTGCTCTTAATATGTGAATCATGCCACTTTTTCCTTTGCTTTTGGATTATTTCATTGTGCTCCAGGGAAGATTTGCACATTTCATCCAAGGAATTAAGATGCATCAATCACTCTTTCTGTGCTACGGGAAGATCAACATTTAACTCCAGTGTTGTCCGCAAAGTTTTATGTTTAAATTCAATGGGTAGCATTGCTGCTTTCCATATAATAGCTCAAATGGATTGAACCCTATGATTATTTTCCAAGTTGTTCTATATGCCCAGACGATTTCTAATAGTCTGTTGCTCTAATCTCGGTGATGAAAATGAACTATTTTTGTTAAGATGGCTTCAATTTCCCTATTTGTAACTTTGGCCTGTCCATTGGCCTGAGGATGATAGGGGCTTGACTTCTGATGTTTGATATTATATTCCTTCACGAGATCTGTTATCAGATTGGAAGTGAATTGAGTGCCTTGATTAGTAACAATTTCTCTTGGCACTCCATATCTGGTGAAAATTTCATCATACAAAAATTCGGCAACCTTATGATCCTGGGCATGCTTCATGGCTTTTACTTTGACCCACTTGGTCAGATAATCAGTGCACACCAAGATGTAAGACTTCCCATTGGATGGAGGGTCTATTGGTCCAATGAAGTCCATGCCCCATTTGTCAAATGGAGTTACCACCACCTGTGGATTAAGCGGCATTTCATCTGATCTGGTTGGTTGGCCTATTCTTTGACATCTGTCACATTTCCTTGTGTAGCTAGCTACATCCTTGTGAAGTGTAGGCCAGTAATATCCAATTTTTAAAATCTCCTAGGTTGTCATTTTTGTTGCAAAGTGTCCCCCACATGGCTCATTATGACATGCATGTAGAATGTCATATGTCTCATCTTCTTGCACACATCTTCGCATTACTTGGTCAGGTCCAGTGTAAAATAGTATGTTATCAATCCAAGAGAAATGAAAGCTTTTCTCTACAAGAAAACTCCTATCCTTATAAGAAAAATGTGTTGGCATTTTGTTAGCTGCAAGGTAATTAGCTATGTCAGCATACCACAGACTTTGGACAACAATATGAAATAAATGCTCATCTAGAAATGCATCATCTATCAGAGTAGTATCTTCTTCAGCATGGTGGATTCTGGATAGATAATCAGCTACCACATTTGCCTTCCCAGGCTTGTCAATGATTATAATGTCAAATTCCTACAAAAGAAGGAGCCATCTTGCTAATCGGTCTGTGATGGCAGGTTTGTTCATGAGACATTTAATTGTCGCATGGTCAGTATGAAAAAAAATGGGATAACCAGTTATATAATGGCAGAATTTGTTTAGAGAATAAACTACTGCTAGTAATTCTTTCTTAGTCACTGTATAGTTTAACTCTAGTCCATGGAGGCTCTTCCTAATGTAGTAAATTGCATTCTCTAGGTTACTAGACTTTTGTCCTAGGACAACACCTGTTGCGTAGTTTGAAGCATCTATATGAATGTGAAATGGCAAAGACCAGTCATGGCCCCTAAGTATGGGAGCAATTGTCAACAGTGACTTAAGCTGCAGGAAGGATTCATCACATTCCTTTGTCCAAGAAAATATGGCCTCTTTGGTAAGAAAAGTATACAGGGACTAGCTATTTGACTAAAATTTTGGATAAACCTCCTATAGTAGCCAACATGTCCTAGGAAAGACGTAACATCCTTTTGTTTTGTAGGGATAGGTAGTGTGAGAATTACCTCTATTTTTGTAGGATGTACTTGGATTCCAGCTTTGGAGATAAAATTTCCCAGCACTACGCCTTCTTGCATCATCATGAAGCATTTCTCATAGTTGAGAGACAAGTTGTGTTCCTAACATCTGATTAGTACTCTTTCCAAATTCTTTAGGGCTTCCTTAAAGGTGACACCAAATGTAGTAAAGTCATCCATATATATCTCCATACAATCATGTGATATGTCAATGAAGATGCTAATTACAACTCTCTGGAAAGTAGCTCGTGCATTGCATAAGCCAAATGGTAATACAAAATAAGCATATGTGCCCCAAGGGCATGTGAATGTGGTCTTCCCCTGATCTTTTGGAGCAATGATGATCTGATTGTAACCGTTGTATCCATCCAGAAAGGAGAAGTATTTCTTACTAGCCAGAGTGTCTAGGACTTGGTCAATAAATGGTAAAGGAAAATGATCCTTCTTAGTGGCGTTATTCAATTCTTTGTAATCCACACATATGCACCATTTCCATCCCTTCTTAGGTACAATGACCAAAGGTGATACCCACTTGCTATCAGAGATTGGATAGATGAAACCAACATCTAGTAACTTTTGCAATTTAGTTTTGATTATTTCTCGCAAGGCTGGGTTTATCCTTCTTTGAGGCTTACGAAGTGGTAATATGCCATCATTAATGTAGATCTTGTGGGTGCAAAGTTTGGGGTTCATACCTAGCATATCTTTGTAGTCCCAAGCAAAAGCTTTCTCATTCTTACGCAGGAGTTTGGGGTTCAGACCTAGCATACCTTCGTAATCCCAAGCAAAAGCTTTCTCATGCTTACGCAGGAGTTTGGTTAACAATGCCAATTTTGGTGGTGGCAACTTGTTGTTCAAATGGACATTGTGACCAAGGGAAATTTCCACAGTAGTTGTTAGCTCTACCATTGACATTTTAGGTACTGGACTTGTAGCTACTTCACATGGTAGTAATTGGCTAATTATCTCAGGGCTTTCTGGAAAGACATAGCTCTCATAGGTACAGAGCTATAAAATAGAAATTTCATAAACATCCTTTGCTACTATACACTCATTGGTAAGAATACTCTGTATTATATCATCTTCCTCTTGCATTTTCAGAAAATATTGTCTGTGCATTATCATGAGATGGGCAACAGAGTTGAGCTCTTCTTCCTCATCCCCTAATTCTAGCCAAATAGGATCTCCCAAGTCTGGCTGGGGCAGGGCAGGAGGATACAGTGCTAGCTTCTTTATTGCCTAACCATTTGAAATTGTCATACTTCCCGATCTGCAACTAATTTTTCCATCAGTGGTGGCTAACCAAGGTCTCCCTAGGATGACTGGATAGCCAACAAAGTTTACTTTAGGTGATAAGATGATAAAATCAGTAGGGTATTCCCATGAGTCTAAGGTGACTACTACATCCTCTATAAGACCATATAGAGTGACTATTGAACTATCAACAAGTTGTAACACTATTGGAGTTTTTCTCAAGCCCTCTATACTTAATCTATGCATTATATCTTTGGTCATTACATTTATGGCTGATCCCAAATCAACTAAAGCATTTTTCATAGATTGTCCATTAATTATCAAATCAACTACTTGAATTCTAGGTTTTGTATACTTGGGTATAACTACCTTGTACAACATGATATTTGCAAGTTGCCCTATCACATGAACTGTTTGAGGGTCCTTCTTTTTCCTTCCAAGATTTTTAAGGCATGCTTCCTTAATAGTTTTTTCATAGATAGGAACATCTTTGATAGCTTGGAATAGAGGGATTTAGATGTGCATATTTTTCAACTGCTCAAGAATATCAAATGACATTTCTTCTTGGGATATAGGTTGTTCTATGGTGAGCCTATGTGGAAAAGAAGGATCAACTAAGGTTTTAACATCAATTTTGCTGGATTTTTAAGTTGATTGGGTGGTATTTTGTAGTGTATCCTCTAGAAGAAGTGCTAATGTTGCAGGAGTGTCTACAAATTCTATGATAATAGGATGTTCGAGTACAGGCAGAGTGGTACCGGACCTCAAATGGATATTAGATATCTCTAGTGCGTAGGCAGGGTACTGTTGTGTATCAGTGGTATAAATTGGTTGTTGTTGTTGCTTGCTATTTGGATTAGGCTGTGGTTGAGCAGGTAATTGGGTTGGCTTTGGATCGGGACTAGTGGTTGTAGGAGGTGGCATTATTGCAGGAGGAGGGACTGGAGGTGACAATTGTGGAAAAGTAGGATTTTGGTTAGGCAACTATGGAGGCCCTTTCCATTGGTTATTTTGATGCTAATTTCCTTGTGGTGGCTGCCATTGATTCTGATGGCTGCCATTGATTCTGAGGCTGAGACCACTAGTTATTTTGTTGATTAGGCCACTGGTTATTTCGAGTTGGCTGAGAGTACTGGGAAGGATTCTAATAACTTTGGTTTTTCCATTGATTATTGTAAGGATTTGAAAATTATAATGGGTCCTGAGGCATACCTTGTCTTGAATCCCATGGTCGGTGTTGAGCAATGAAGGACACTTGCTTGTCATCTCCTTCTATCTTCATGTACTATGTAGGCAAATGTTGATTTTTCAGGTTTGCCACCAGCTTGCGTCCGTGGTCTTTCTTTTGTTTACAACAATGAGGACAATACTTAGCTAACTATGATTCAACATCTGCATGTTTCTTCTTGGTAATCATGGTGTCAAGATGTGTATCAACATCATTAATGATGTCTTTCTTGAAATCCACAAGCAAGTTATATATCTCCAGCTTGGAAATGCCTGAACTGGTCCCTTTAGTGCCTGTGGACCGATATGCTCTGCCTTTCTTCCCAGTTGATCTGGAATAATTGAGATAGATTTTCTTGAGGTCATCCCAAGAAGATTGGGATATGTCCCCACCAACCATGAGGTCCAGTGCTTCCAGACAGTTGTCATTTACTCCTCTTAAGAAGACTATTTTCTGTGAATCCTTCACCAGAACATGTTGGGGATTCTTCTGCATTGTGTATAAGAAACATGAAACATAGTCCTCCAAGGTTTCGTCCACCTTTTGTGACATTCTAAAAATGGCTTCTCCCCTTGGGTCACTCCCCTTGCAATACTCTTTGTATTTCTACAAAAATAAAGTCTGCATTTCATCCCAAGTGGCTGCTACATTTTCTCCTAAGCCCGTGAACCATCGTAAGGCTGACTCTTTCAGTGTTGCTGGAAATAGTTTGAGTTTGTGGGCATCGGTGTTATATTCAAAGCTATGATAAAGGATGTCAAACTCGAATAAAAAGGTGTCAGGATCTTTGGTTATCAAGCCATAACACTTTGGGAGTGCGGTAGTGGGTATATTTTTGAGATTAGCATTGTTTATAAGGCTCGATAGAGGAAATGGGAAGGTAGGTTGTGCCATTACTAGAGGTTTTGGGAGATGGATTTGCTATTGGAAAGGAATATTAGCTACAGGATTGTTAACAATAGGTGCAATTGGGTCAGGATTATCAAGAAAGCTTACCAAGATTTTTAGCGAAAGGCCAAAGACCACTTATGTTAAAAGGCTCTACTCTAGAGGAAGATGCTGCAGGAAACTCAGGAATTTTGTCAACAAAAGGTAACTCAGCTTCTTCAACTTCTTCATTCAAATTTGCAGACTCTCCTAAAAGAAATTTTCCATATTCGTCTCTTCTTCTTCCCCTTTGATGCATGTAAATAAATTCTTCACACTGGTGAAGCAAATTTTGGACTACATACCACTATATAAAAACTAGATAGAAATGAAAAATGACCTAGAAAGTTTCTTAGCTTGACACCATCCCCGGCAACGGCGCAAAAAATGAACTGCCTCACAATAGGTACTTAGTAATCATGCCCAAAGCCTCCCTTAGGAATAGTTCATTCAATCTAAGGATTACTTCTCCCACCATGAGGTACATTTAGTTTGTCAACCCAGGGATGTATACTTGAAATGGTACGACACTGTATGTGCACTAAGTCCTTTAAAGAGTCATTCTACCTATGTTGCAGGAAGGTAAAATACATGAAAGGAATCTACGCTAGAGCTGAAGAAAAGGAAACACACTTACTCCTTACTGAAATGAATGCTACAAATTGAAAACTCTACTTAAGCCTATTATTTCAACCTAGAGCACTCACGATAACTATCCTTGCAGGTGTTGTAGGAACATTCACAAAGTACAATGTTGTAGGAAGAAACTGTAATCTTCTATCTAGAATGCTGGGAATGCTGAAAGTAAATCTACTCTACTCTACTCTAATCCACCTCCCAAGTGGGCCCCCTTGGTTGACTTCTGCTAATCTATTAACACAGAAGATAAACCAAAAGTCACTTCATTATATTTCAAGAACTAATTACATAAGAACGATACATGAAACTGGAAAATGAACTTGCTGTGCAATATGCAACTGAACAATGTATTCCTAAAACTTACGAACTTACAAACTAATAGTCCAATCCCTATAAATAGAGGATCAACATTTTATTCTAAAATAGAAAAGGAAAGATCTGATTGAAATCACGCATGAGAGGAAAAGGGAAACCTAACAGCCCACAACATATGCAATGAAGTCTGGGTGACCAAGTCAACATGATGGGAACGCGGAGGGAATATAGCAGCGCTACATTCCTGCATTTATGTAACAGTGGCTCCTCATTTGTAGTAGCCATGTCTTCTGGTGCCATGATGGTTACCCATCGCAAGTGGTCTTCAACGTCCTCTTTTAATGTTGTTGACCACTCTCAAGCGGCTCCTACTTCCTGGCAGGTTAGTTATCATGCAAAGATATTCATACAAGTAAACTTAATCAAATTGATCCAAATATTAGAACACACATTCTGATATATATATATATATTGACAAACATGACATAATTATCTACCCATGGGTTTAATGGTTCTAACTATACTTTGACATAAGTTCAACTGATTATAAGTCCACAAATGTTTTGGTAATACTTAAAAACAGAGTATAAAGATTAATATAATAGAGAAAGTAAATGGTCTCATCAATAGGCATGACTTGCTTCAAGGTTTCCATTCTGATGTCCTTTTCAATCTGTATTGCATTGTTGTGATTTCCTTGAGAAGGTCTTCAGTCATATGGCTTTTCAACTTAGATGGATCATACTTCCATCTTGCCATTTTTTCTACTATTGCATCCTCAATCATCTCCTGCTCATCTTTAGTTTTGGTAGCATACTTCAATGACTTGAGATATCCCATACCACTAGCTCCTTTCAAGTCTGCAATCCTCTGCTCAAAGGTAGGTGGTGGCTTCTTGAATATGACTATATCTTCTTCTTCATCTTCCTTAGGTAATTTTAGTTTTCTTCTGGATCTAGTGGAAGCAGGGGTAGAGGACTTAGGTGTTTTCTTGGGGGCTAGCGTCTTCTTCTTAAGAGGCTCTGCTTCTACCTCTTCTTCTTCTTTATCAGATTCATCATCTTCTATATTTATGTCATATCCTTTTCTTTCAGTGATTGAAGGAGGAGGGTTAGAAGACTTTCCATATTTCTTTCCAATCTTCTCAATTATCTTCCTTCCCCTCTTCAGGATTTTAGGAATCTCAATTTCTAAAGATGTTCTTCCCTTTGCTTATTCATAGGTACCAAAATATGGTGCTTTGGGATCAACAGGTTCATTCAAAAGAGCTTCAATGATGTCTTGGGTCTCATCTATGTTAACCTCATATGCAAGAGGTTTCACCCATGCAACCCTAAGCTTGACTGCTTTAATATATACCTTGTCACAGTCAACTAGGAAGCAAATATCATTCTTATAGTCTTCTACCAATTGTTTAGGGATTCAGTATCAACTCTGCATCTTTTTTCTAAAATTATCAAAGTATGCATCCATGATGCTCTCAAAATTATCTCCTAATTCTGCTATGAATTCATTTATCTGATAAGCTATGGGTCTATCCTTTTTCCATACAATTGTGCCTTTGGAAGGGAAAAAATTTTGAACATAAAATAATATGCATACCAAGAGTGAACCAAACTTACATGGATTAGTCTTGGATTCCTGGATGCTCTCCATGTTTTTGCTCAATTGGATGAGCTGCAACTCGGCAAGGTCGAATGAAAGATTGTTCTTGACCACTTTGTATGCCAAGTCCATAGCCTCACATGGTACACTATTTGGTTGGCTAGAACTGTATATCTTGTGTGCAATCACATGAATACCAAACTTCAATTCCATGTCAGTGAATCCATTCAATTTCATGCCTCTTCCATCCCACTCAGAAATAATCTTCTTAGCTAGGTCATCCTAGGGTAGGGTTTTGGTTGCCTTGGATTTGTCAAGCATTGGGTACCCTGTCACACAATGTACCGTTGTCTTGGTGATCTTCACTAGTTGCTCCAACTAGAGATACATGTCATGAACATGACTCAGAACAAATCTAATCCATTTTATATGAAATTTTTGTGGCATATGCAAAATATGGGTTAAACCCTTAACTTCAAGGTGTTTGTGTTTCGGCTTCAGATTTATGTCTACACAAAGTTTGTGATATGCTTGATTCATCTCCAATGTGCCTAGCTGTTGAATGGTGCAGTGATAGAAATCTCGAATGTCATTAATCAACAATACCTTCGAAGGATTTTGGGGATGAGCTCCCATTGGATCTGTCTCTTCTACAATCACTGGATGAAGCTTAAACTTTGGCGGTTTACAAAAAACATTCCTCACTAACATCTCAGATCCCTTCTTAATTTTACTGCTGGATGAAGACGCCATGATCGCTCGGAGGATTGATAAAACTTCACTGCAACTAAAGCTTTCAAACACAAATTCACTTTTCAATTGCTATTATCTCTTAATCACTCTATAAAATGTAAACAATAACCCTTTGATTCCACCATTTATGTGAAATCTAATCATAGATTTTCATTAAATGCTCCGTACTTGGTAGTTGTGACAACTCGGGTAGTTCTCCCAAACTTGTTTGGAAGCTCGACAAAAACTAACCTTTACATCTTCGAAACCATACAGGCTGACTTAACTCGGTTAAGCCCATGTAACTGAGATCCTGACTCGGTTAGAACTATAATGTGTCTTGGTGCATCAATATGCAGATTTGGACTTGCTAGCATATATGGAACTGATGTATGATGACTTGTATGCACAATTTTTGATTAAGGTAATTATAGGTTTTGAAAGGACTCCAAAACCTTTTACATAAAAGTACTAGAAATAAGCATCAACAACCCTTACACACATAGAAAGCCTGCTACGAACAAAAATTAGGACCCCGATGAACCCCCATTAACCCAAAAAAGGAGACCAAAAAATTGCCAAAAAGAACACAGTTTCCAGCACAACTTCCAGCCTAGATTCCAGCACAGAAAAATAAAAACTACTTTATACTTTCATAGGATTCCTTAGCCTCTTTCTGCATATCTTCCATTTTATCAGTGGAATATTTCAGTACTTTCATCTCCTTTGGAATCTCTAGAATTTTCCTTTTTATTCCATTTCAGGTTCTGGTACCCGGGCCCAAGCTCCCAACTTTGTCATCTATTGTGATTATAGTATTCTCCAGCAGACTACTCTCCAAGTAGGCATATAAAGCTTTGATATTTTGAACAAAGACTTTAAGCCCCACATTGCTATGATTGAGAATAATACTTATCATATGTCCATTGTGGTTGATTTGATTTTTCATGACTTTCAACTTTTCTTCCACAAGTGCATTGACTTTGGCCGTAATCTCCTCATTTCTGTTGTTTTTATTTACCTTAATCAACAATTCCTTCTCCATTTCTTCCAGCTTGGTTTTGAAGGGCTCCATAGCTTCTTGCATTTCATTTAGGTGATGCTTCATGTCCTTCATATCCTCACTGAGCCAATTCTCCATGCTGGCCCCATGATCCTCCTTTCTCTTTGGAATTCTATCATCAATTTCAAACCCAACCATAGAATTGTGGACAGGCTCCGTTCTTTGTATTTTCTTTTTTCTATTACCACCCTTCAAGTTTGGTTGCTCTATCTGCTCCTCCTTGTCATTTCCCTCATTAACATCTTCATGTTTTTCCTCCTTTTCATCTCCCTCTTTCTCTTCTTCTTCTTTTTCCTCTTCTTTATTTTTGGCTTCATTTACCTTGTTCTCATCTTCTTCTTTCAAGGGCATTTCCTCCTCATTCATCTGGGTGTCCTCCTTATTCACCTATTCATCTTTTTCTTTCACCAGAGCCTCCTCATTTATCTCTTCCTCTTCCTCTTCATTCACGGGTGTTTCCTCCTTCTCCTCTTCCTGAATCTCTTCTTCATTACCCTGACTATTGAGGGTTTGGTCTTCAATATCCTCCTTCCTATCCAAATTCTCCTTTTTCTTACTCCTAACATTTTTCTTCAGGTTCTCCTTTTTTCTATACAACTTAATTTGCTTTGTATTTCCTTTAACCCTTTTGGGAATGGGTTCCGAGATTTGATTTCTGGTGTATTATGAAATTAACAAAATAAGCCCTTCATGAAGCACTGGGTTGCTATATTTTTTTCTATGCTCCATGATACTGTTGTTCAGTGACCTCAAAAGATAGAAGGGAAATGACACCTTTTTGTTATGCCTAAAATGACTTGCAAGAACAAAGTGAAGGATATAAATTTTGGAGTAGCGACCATCCAGGGTGAAATACTCAATCATGACAGTCAAAATGTTAGCTCAGTCGCTCTTAATTTTATTAATGTCCACATAATCACCCGTCCCTTTGCACAGTTCTAGTTGTCTCCATGTATATTTATTTAGAGATGGTGGATCCACCCAACTCACTATTCTGGGTGCCATTCGATCCTTCATTGTTTTGGTCTTAATTCTCAGGAGACTTCCTTACCCACTACTGACTCATTTGTGTTCTGATTTCAGAAACTTTTGCTTTCCCTTTCTCAAAACCAATATCTACTTTTTCTCTGTTCATGCAATTCTTTCTTAGATGACCAAGTTGTTTACACACATAACATCTCTTAGTAGGATTCCTTTTTCTAAGATGAGCCTTTGCACAATTCACACCAATGTGCCCATACTCACCACAATGACAACATTTTCTCCATGTGTTGGTATCCCAACCAAAAATTGCTTTAGTTAGTTGTTCAGTAGGGTTCCATTTCTTAGTTCTGCACTCGAAACAATTATGACCTTGTTTGTTACAATTGAAACATTTTCCTTCAAACTTAGGTTTCTCAGTGCATTCACTTGCCATATGTCCATGTTTGTTGCATCTGTTGCATTTACCATTAAACTTTGACTTTCCATTGATCCAACACTTATTTGTTGTGCGCCCTAACTTACCACAATGATTACATGTAGGTTTGTTGTTCTTTTGAGCTCCTTGCTATGAGGATTCACCTTGTTCAGTATAACCTAATCTAGTCTGTCCATGATGTATGAATTGAGTTTTCTCTATCAACTGATCCATGCTTACCTGTGAATTCATCACACTCTCATTGGTTTGCTTTTCAGTATTGATATCATTCTGCAGTCTTTCATTTTCGGTCCTTAGATTGATAACTTCTTGATTTGAACTATTGAGTTGATTTATCATATTTGCTTGCTTAAGTGAAAAATGATGGATTTCATTTTCTTTTTCCTCTAATCTTGTACTTAGAAATATTTTATCTTATGCCATTTATTTGTCATTTTCTTCTTGGTTCTTTTGTTCCATGACTTCACATATCCTTACTGAATGGATTTCTTGTTCTCTCTTCAACTTTCTGACTTCGTCATTTAAACTGAGATTCTTTTCAAGTAGGTCTTCAATGGCTACATCAACTTCTTTAGAAATTCTTTCTTGTATGTAATTTTTATCATTCATTTGCACTACTAAATCTTTTCTTCTTTTCAGGGAATGAGAGAGTTGTTCCTTGAGTTTTCTGATTTGATCCATGGCCACCTGTAGATCTAGCTTTTCATTTTCAATGGCTTTCTCCAGCCTATATATTTCCATTGCCTCTGATCTTTGCTCAAGCTGTTAAACTTCTGACAAGAGATCCTTTAGCTCTGATACCAATTATTGGAAATATATTGAGGCTAGGTGACTGAGAGGGGGGGGGGGGGGGGGGGGGGGGGGGGTGAATCAGGAACCAATAAAACTTATTCTCTTTTATCCTTTATTAGGTTGTCTAATCTAATTGCATGCATGAAATAGAAAACCAATAAACATCCACAACACTTGACACAATATTTGGTTACCCAGAAACCTTCCAAATAGAAAGTAAAACTGGGGTGGGGATGGTACCCACAAGATTTAGTACTGCAATATAAATTTAGCTTGTTAAGGCTTACAATTGACCACTTCTGATGGCATGCCCTGTTAGGAGAAATAAGGATTGTTAGGTCCACCTTGTGAAAGGATTTGTATAATACAATTAAGTATGCAACTCTGTTAGGAGATTTGTAAAGGACTCTTAAGTCCACCCGATTAAAGGATTTTGCTGATACACCTGTTAGGATGAACCAGTGGATTATCTGCTATGCAACTCTGATTTGCTGATTGAGATCCTTTGAAATAATACTGATTACCTAAATTTGATAGACGAGTCTCTGTTGGACCTTTTACTATCGTAGCCTCTTAATCAATCTGCCACTTCATATTTGCATATCCATACCCTGTTATTGCTACTTCAGTTGCACACATTTGAATAAATAAAGTATCTTACATATATATCTCATCCAAACAAATACCTTGTTAGTAATAACTGAGAGGGGGGGGGGGAGGTGAATCAGTGGCCTCAATAATTTATCCTTTAAACTTAACCACCAATATTTTAAATCTTAGATTATTATGTCCCTACAAGATGCATGCCATGAAATACTAATAATGATTAATTTTCTATTAGTTTTCTCTGTCAATCCTTATTCTTTCTTGATTACTGATAAGCAGTATAACTATTTACCGAAACTCAATAAATAAGCCTGGAGTATACCGATCAATCTAGAGTTAGCTATGTAAGATGCAAGACAGTAAAGAAATGAATCATACACACATAACACGTGAATTTTAAGGTGGAAACCCTATCAAGGGAAAAAACACTAGGACCGTTACCCTAATTTTTCACTCTTCTGAAGTGAGCCCTATTAGGAGCCAACCATGTTAAAGGTTACAAACACACTGTTAAGTGCGACCTTGTAAGAGGATTTTATACATAGAGGTTTTCAATTAGTATTGGACATCTATTGCTACCATCCTTGAATTAGACTCCTTCTTAGACTGTCAATAGGCATCGGGCAATTCCAATGCTACTTTCATGAATCAACCTTTTTGGCACTCCTTGAGATGTACCTCAATATATAGAAGACTGTTAAGTCCTGCTCGGTTAAGAGACTTGATGCTTCAATGTTTAAACTAAAACACTATGACCTATTCATATTGCAACTTGAATTGTAGATTTTTAGATCTATTTAAGTACATTACCTCTCTGACCAATGTATCAATTAATCCTTGTGCTACATACTTTCTGCTCTGTGATACTGTGCTCACTGTTCGTCGGTGTCTGTAGAATTCCTTAGCTCTTCCTTCAGCTTGTTTGATCAGCACTGCATGAAGTTTTTCTTCATCAATTTCTCTTCAACATCCTCTTTTTATTCACTCCCCTTAATCCCATTTGTAAATGAATTAAGCTTGTCTCTTATATAGACATAATATTCATTATTTCTTGATTCTTGATTCTTGGCATGATAAACAATCCAGCCAATTAGATTTAAAGCATAACTCCTGATTTGTCTCGTAGATGCCTTCTTGCCAATTTTACAAATCATCTTTAAATCAATCACTTATCTCTGGTCAAATAAAATAAAGTAGACAACCAGTTAAGTCTATTTTTAGCTCTTCCAGCTAGATATTTTGTCATTTTCTGAACTCTCTGTTTTGTCGGTCAACACTTCAGCTAGTCGTCGGTGACAATTGATTGATCTATCGGTGAGACTCCAGTTAGCTTCGTGATCTCCGTCCATCGGGCATCATTGGAATTTTGCTCGTCGGGCAACTCTACATCTTTGGTCATTGGGCACTTTGTAGTTTTGCTTCGTCAGGAAACACTATTCTTCTGATTGTCAGGTATCACTATGAATGTTCTTCTTTGCTTTGACTGATGGTGTGCACTCTGTCGGTGTTGTTTGTCACTTAGTGAATATTTGAATTTTATGCATTGCTGAGAGCATAACCTTGGTTCCTTTGGTTCTCTGAAGTCTTTGACATTTTTTACGTGACCGTATAGATGATATCAAGTTGACATCAATGACAATACAATCCATTAACTGATTTAACGACCTGCATTATCTTTCAACTTAACATTATCAAACATTCAATCAGTTACATGTCATCAATCTCTCCCTTTGGCATTGATGGAAACATACTATATTATCACACTATATTATTTCTAATACAATATGAAATACAACAGTTGAGATTCATCAAACTACCAATATTTTTTTCAGTTAACCGATAAATGTCGACCATCGGTAAGCTCTATTTTAGCTTAGATTTTATTCTTGAAACTCTTTGTCTTTTGGTGTGTTGTGTTTGTTTCTTGTGTCAATTTCTCTCCCTTGACTTTTCTTCTCTTTTGATGTCTTTTCTCTTGTCAGCAACACTCCCTTTGTATAATCTTTCCATACAAATTCTCTCCCTGTTGGAGTAATGTGATAATGGATAATCTCTCTCCTTTTACAGAAAGATGTGATAATATGGATAATCTCTCTCCTTTTACAGAAGGATGTGATAATATGTATAATCTCTCTCCCTTTGACAATAATGTCAAACAAATATCTCACAAATATCTGACATTAATGTCGAATAATCGTTTCTCTCCATCCATAATATATTCCTTGAATTTCCCTTATCCATCAACAATACAACAATATGCTTTGGTGCTCGGTGCTGATATATACCTGTCTGTATATAGATGTAGCCTTGAAGTTCATCTCTTTGCTTCCATCAACATTAATGATGTTAGTAATAACTGAGAGAGGGGGGGTGAATCAGTGGCCTCAAAAATTTATCCTTTAATCTTTAACCACCAATCAATACACCTCAGATTATTAAGTCCCTACAAGATGCATGCCATGAAATACTTATAATAATTGACTGTCTATCAGTTTACCTTGTCTGTCCTTATTCTCCTTGATAACCGATAAGCAATAAAACTTATTTACCGATACTTAGTAAATATGCAGAGTATACCAATCAATCCAGAAATGCATATGTGAAATGTAAAACAATAAAGTAATAAACCATACACACATAACACATGGATTTTAACATGGAAACCCTGTTAAGGGAAAAAAAAACACTGTGACCGGTACCCTAAGTTTTCACTCTTCTGAAGTGAGCCCTGTTAGGAGCCAACCCTGTTAAAGGTTACAAACACACTGTTAGGTGTGACCTTGTTAGAGGATTTTAATACGAGTCTATCACTTGATATCTGGCATGTATATGCTACCAATATTGATCAACCTCCATGGGCACAATAGGTATCTAGCATATCTGGTGCTACCTAACTACATCGGCCTCCTTCTTAGACTATGTGTCGGTATCAGACACTCAATGCTATCTTCATGATAAAAATTTTGGCAATCTGTTAGGATATACCTCAATTATAGAAGATGATTAAGTCCTGCTCTGTTAAGAGACTTGATGCTTCAATGGTTAAACTAAAACACTATGACCTATTTCTAATGCAACTTGAATTTGTAGATTTTCAAATCTATTTAAGTACAATACCTCTCTGATCAATGTATCAATTCAATTCCTTGTGCTCCACACTTTCTACTCTGTGATGTTGTGCTTCACTGTTCGTCGGTGTCTACATAATTCTTTAGCTCTCCTTCAGCTTGATTGATTAGGATTGTATGAAGTTATCCTTCATCAGTTTCTCTTTAGCATCCTCTTTCTATTCACTCCCCTTTCGTGTATGTGATTGCTTGTGATTATAGAAATGAATTATGCTTGTCTCTTATATAGACATGATATTCCTTTATTCTTGATTCTTGATTCTTGATTCTTGGCGTGAAAACAATCCAGCCAATCTGATTTATGGCTTTAACTCATGATTTATCTCGTAGTTATCTTCTTGCCAATTGTATAAATCATCTTTAAATCAATTACTTAACTCTAGGTGAATAAAACAACCAGTTAAGTCTATCCTTAAGCTCTGCCAGCTAGATATTTTGTCATTTTTTGAACTCTCTGTTCTGTCGGTCAACTCTGCAGTTAGTCGTCAGTGACAACTGCCAGTTCCATCAGTCTAACTCCAGTAAGCTTTGAGATCTCCATCCATCAGGCATCATTGGATTTTATTTGTAGGGCAACTCTATTTTCAACTCATCGGGCATCCTGTGATTTTTCTTCATCGGGCAACTCTGTCTTCTGCTTGTCGGGTATCACTGTGACTTTTTCTTTGCCTTTACCGATGATGTGCACTCTGTCGGTGTTATCTGTCACTTAGTGAATAATTGACTTTTATGCATTGTTGAAAGCATAATCTTTTTTCCATTGATTCTCTGAAGTCTTTGGGATTATGTACTTGACCGTACAGATGATATCAATTTGACATCAATGACAATACAAACCATTAACTGATTTAATGTCTTGCATCATCTTCAACTTAACATTATCAAACATTCAATCAGTTACTTGTCATCAATCTCTCCCTTTGGCATTGATGGAAACATACTATATTATCACACTATACTATTTATAATACAATATGAAATACATTTGTTGAGATTCATCAAATTACCAAACAGTTTGTTTTGATAACCGATAAAAATGTCTAACCGCTGGTAAGCTCTGTGTTAGCTTAGATTTGATTTTTGCAGCTCTTTGTGTTTCTTGTACTGATGTGTTGTGTTCTCTTCTTGTGTTAATTTCTCTCTTTTGACTATATTTCTTCTTTGATGTCTCTTGTCAGCAACTCTCCCTTTGTATATGATTTCTTCATACAAATTCTCTCTCTATGGATATGATCTCTCCTTGTTTGGAGTAATCTGATAATGAATAGTTTCTAATGATAATATGGATACATTCTCTCCCTTTGACATCAATGCCAAACAAATATTTTACAAATATCTGACATTCATGTCAAACAATTATTTTCTTCTATCCATAATATATTCCTTGAATTTCCCTTATCCATCAGCAATACAACAATATGCTGTGGTGCTCGGTTCTGATATATTCTTTTCTATATATAGATGTAGCTTTGAAGTTCATATTTTTGCTTGCATCAACATGAATGATATTCTGATAATATATAGGTTGATGCAGCCTTCAGTCTTTTACTGACTAGCAGACAAGGGTTTGACCCCTAGTCTCTTTCTCAAGTACTCAAATGTATCCTTGGGCAGTGGCTTAGTGAATATATCGGCCAATTATTCTTTTGATTGCACATACTCAAGTATCACCTTTTTTTCTTGAACTTGTTCTCTTAAATAATGATACTTGATTGCAATGTGTTTTGTCTCTAAATGCATGACTGGATTCTTGTAAATGTTTATTGCACTGGTGTTATCACAATAGATAATCACTGGTTTTGAGATCTTCATATGCATACTTTCCAGCAACTGTTTGATCCATGCAATATTTGAGCAGTTTGCAGTAGCAACAACATATTATGCTTCCCCAGTAGACTGAGAGATGCATCCTTGCTTCTTGCTAATCCATGTGACAAGTCTGTCACCCATAAAGAATGCTCCTCCAGTTGTGCTCTTCCGGTCATCAAGCTTTCCAACCCAATCAACGTCTGTAAACACTTTTAGTTCAAATTTGCCTTCTCTTCTATACCACAAGCCAAATTCCTCAGTATTCTTCATATATCTTAAGATTCTTTTCACAACAGTCATATGTGATTCCCTGGGGTTAGCAGAAAAACTAGCAACAATTCCTACTGCATGTGCAATATCTGGTCTAGTGTGTACAACATACATGAGTTTTCCTATCATTGATCTGTATAAAGTCTGATTTACCTTTGTTGACTTGTCTTCCTTTGTTAATTTGCATCTAGTAGCCATTGGTGTTCCAATAGGTTTGAAATCTTTCATCTTGAATATTTTCAGGACCTCTTTGATGTATTTGGACTGTGTAATGAAAATACCTTCACCGTGTTGAATGATCTATAGACCAAGAAAGAACTTGATCTCTCCAAACATAGACATCTCAAACTCTTTGCTCATCTCATCAGCAAATGATTTGCATAGCATATCATTGCCTCCAAATATGATGTCATCAACAAATATTTCAACAATTAAAGTGTTAGCATTAGTATCTTCTTTTAAATAAAGATTACTATTTTCACTAGTCCTTATGAATCCAATACTTATTAGATAGAAATGAAGTCATTCATACTAGGCTCTAGGAGCTTGTTTTAATCCATACAAGGATTTTTGAAGTCTACATACCATGTTCTTCTTGTCAAGATCCACAAACCCTTCTGGTTGTTCAATGTATACCTCTTCTTCAAGTATTCCATTTAGTAATGTTGATTTTACATCCATTTGATAGACTTTGAATCCTTTATATACAACATAAGCAAGTAGTATTCTTACTCCTTCTAGCCTAGCAACAGGTGCAAAGGTTTCTCCATAATCTATACCTTCCTCTTGTGCATACCCCTTGCATACTAGTCTTGCTTTGTTCCTTGTGACTTC
>MU227615.1:2318406-2331000 GCA_018584345.1 Thuja plicata | reverse complement strand
GTTGAAAAAGGAAATAAATTAAATAAAAATAAATAAAGTTCCTTTTTCTACACATCTTCCTAAGTGGTGGGCTTTTTGCCTCTTAATCATAGCCTTTGATTTTGCCTCTTAATCTCCACCGTCCATTTTTCTTTATAAGGAAACCATTCCTTCTCATTCTCATATCGAATTTTTATGTATTGTTATGCTGCAGGTTTGGAGAGCAATTTTGGAGGAAAATTTGAGCACTTTGGCTTGGATATTGCAACTTCTCTCTTGTCTTCTTCTTGCATCCATGGCTATTCATGTAGATTAGATTCATATTAGATTAAATTCATATTTTCTTTCATAGATTAAATTTGCATATTTCCTTTCATAGATTAATCTTGTATTGTTATCATTTAGACTAATTTCCTTTCTTGCATTGTTATCATATAGAATAGATTTCATTTTCATGCATTGAATTTCTCATTTTATGGTGTACTTGCATGGGCACAAACTAGGTTAATCTGAGGGCCTCCATTACAAACCCTTGCACTCCATGAATAAAGAGCTATGAGTCGCCATTCGAGACCTCATTCTTAAGCAATCTTGCATACAATGACTCATAGAAGTGTGACACAATTTTAGCACACATTTTTTACGCCCACCGTGTGGCATGATGCTCTTGATTTTCCTTCATTTTATTCAGATTTTTAGATTTTCTAATCTTTACATGGTTATTTTATTGAAGTTTTTCAAGCCTAACCCTTGTGTAGGATGAGTTGAAGACAAAACCTAGGGGTTTTTGAAAGATTTGATCATATCTCCCAAACGGCTTGGAGTTTTGGTCTGAATGTTTTTTTGCAGATTGACATTGGGTCAAAGGTGTCTCAGCTTGAAAATCAGATTTTTTAGATCATTTTTTTGCGATTTATAATTTTTTTTATGATTTTTAATGAAAATTTATTTTTGGTCACAAATCAATGAATTTTTCAAAAAAATTTACATTTCTGGAAAGCTCTTGGAATTCTACAGGGGGTATGTTCTCTGTGTTTTTTTATGACAAATAATGGCTTTAAAATCCGATCTTTAAAACCTGATTTTTTTTTATAAATAGGGTCCCTAGGGCACAAATCAAAAAATATTGCTAAAAAATTTACATTTTTGGAAAGCTCTCTATTTTTTAATAGGGGTGTCTTTTATGCATTTAGGGTTTGGGATCTGAATTCATGTCATATAGGTCCAATCTTGTTGACTAGGTCAAAAATCAAAATTAAAAAAAGACATTTAATGATTAGCTTGCACTTATTTTTCACATGGTTCAATGCATGATGTGAGTTGTCATTTGGATTATTTGCTGATTATTATTGCTCTTAACAATTGATTTTCAAATCTAACCCTAAGTTTTGTATAAGTTGAATATACATTGCATATCTTGTTTGCTTGTTTGCTTGTCTTGCTTGTTGGAGAGTTCATGGCTTGCTTTCGCGGAAAAGCTCAACATAAGAAACAATAAGGTAAAATCTACTAAGCGCGTTGCTTTGGACTTGACTTATTTAGTTTCATCTCTATAACATTTGGATTTTGGGAAACAAAAATTAACCTCTCATGTGTTTAGCTTGAGTGTTTCTTGCTTTCATAGATCACATTTCCAATTGGTGCTCTAAAAATTGACCTAGATTTACTTTCTTGCATATATATTTCACATAGTAATTAGGCCCTATGAACACTATTTATGGTGATTTTGATAGAGTGGTCTTCATTTTCTTGTCTTACATGCGAATCTCTTCTTGATGATAGATCCCCTTGTAGGTAGGGAAGGATTTGTCATTACTTCAAACTTGGTTTAATCTTCAACTTTGATTGGTACTTTCTCTATTGAGATCGGTGATCATTATTGTTGATATACGAACCTTGGGTGAGGTGATTTCAAATTAGTGGGTAAATTAATCTTGTTTGCTATGTTTTGGTGAGGTGATTTCAAATTAGTGGGTAAATTAATCTTGTTTGCTATGTTTTGGTGAGGTGAAGAGGCTAGAGGATTATGCTCTTTTCCCTTTTGGGAGAATCAGAAACTTGGAACCCTTGAATCCAAACTAAGTCCCCATGTGGACTATATTGTGAGTCTTCCTTGTTAGAGAGGGTTAACCGTAGTGGACATTCCCTTTATTGGGTAAACCATGTGGACGAAACCTTAAGTGGTAATAGCCATTTTTGCCATAGTAGCAACAACCGCTATATAAATGTCCTTTTGTGGAAGAAATCTCCATGGGTGTGGTTTCTTGTTGGGTTGTCAGATCTCCTCAACAACTTCTGATTGATTAAACTCTCAGACTGTGTCAAACCTCGGTGCACCGAGATTGGATTTCACCCACTTGAGATTGCAAAAGTTACAGAGTCAAACCATTACTAAGAACCATAATGCAACCAAATTTTTATTCTCTAGGACTATGTGCGTGATTGAAAAACATTTTGACAACATACACAAGTAGAATCTTTAGGGAGTAGAATACTACAACACTATTCTTGTCCACGCACAAGGTTGCTTTGTCCCTTTCTCATTGTTTGGAGATAATTGTTTGCTTGAACTTCCTGATTGCTGTCTTGCATGCTTGATTCATGATAAAATCTGTTAATGCATCTATTTGGTCAATTAAAACGAACAAAAATTGAGTTCCTGAGTTGAAAAACCAACTTTTTACAACTTGCTCAATTTTCTATCCTTTCATTTCCAGTCTTCTTTGGTTGATCCGGGTCAAATTGGGTCACTTACCCTGCTATTAGAAACTTGTTTACACTTTGGATTCTTTCATTTTTACCTCTTGTGCTAGCAATATTTGATTTCACAAGTAATCTTGCTTGGAGCTTGGTGAGCTAGAAACCGTCCTTGTTGAAAAGATAAACCTTTAGATTGTTTGATAACACACTTAGAGAGTTTTGGTAATCTCTTGCCCATTCACTTTCATATATTCAAATTTCAATCAATATAAATTTAGTAAATCATCCTCCTGATCCATATGTGTTAGGGTATTCACCCATTTATTGGGCACCTCTGTGGCAGTGTTGGCTTACACCTCTTGCAAATTCTATCTTATCACCTCTTTTTGGACAAGTTAATGCATTTACTATCCTAGTTTGGTACCAACGTTTCTTAGGGTCATCCTATTAGCTAGTATCTTTTATTTCATGCCAATTACAACTAGATATCAAGTAAATCAAGGAAAATGACCTCAAGTTGTCTTTAACCAATTACCCCTAGTTCAAACTCGCCAAAAACACAAGGGAAAAGAACCCATATTTGATCAATCACCTAGGAACAACTTGGAAGTGTGGTTTGATTCCAAGAGTCACCTTAGTGAGTTGGATACCCCCTTAGTACCTTTTCACTCTTCTATGGATATGAGTTACACAATGACTCAGAGGGAGAGGTAAGAGAGGGATAAATGTCTTGACGACATGTTTGCAAAGTATGGGGATGTTATTTCATCTGGTGGTTCCTCTCATAATAGTAGACCAACTTCACCTCTTATTTCAACAAGATATCTAGATGCACACCAAAGGGCTGAGAGAGAGAGGTAAAAGACATACTTATCAAGATAATCAATCACAACATGAAAGCAAATAAGATGAACGTTATGACACCCATGTCAACACAACTTGTTTAGAAATTCAAGACCAAGTTCACCACTCAAGACCTCTTCAAGTTACATGAATGAAAAGATTAAGAGGATTGAGAATGAAAAGAAAGCCTTCCTAGATGAACAAGCTTGTAAGGAAGAACAAATTAGAGTCCTAGAATGGGAGAGACAGACTTTGATAGAAATGGAAAAGAAAGCCTTTCAAGAGGAGCAAGATAGGCTCTTGGCTCGACAAATCAATGATCAATTCAATAACATGCATGTTAGTGATGGAAACAACTCTCCTCCTGAGACTCCATGAAGTGGGAGACATTCAAGATTTCCATCATGATCTCCTAGCCCTAGAAGAAGAAGGGCTTCCAGACATGATCATTATAGGAGATGAACACATCCTAGGAACTCAAGACAACCTTCCCAACATGCTCATCATGGTTCACAATATGGGGGTAGTAGCTCAAATTTTGATCACACCTCCCAAGACTCTATGAAAATGCAATAAGAACCAATTTTCCAACAGTATGTGGAGAAATATTTAGAGCAAAACAAAGATAAGTTCCTAGAGATTTTGATAAACAAGGGTGCTAGGGTCCCTTACAACTTTGAGGTGGATAAAAAGATTAAGAAACAAGATCCATCCCAGGATGAGGTGATCAAAGAAATGAAGCACATGATGGAAAAGATGTTGGCACCTAAGAATTCTTTCTCATTGGACTCAATTTGTCCTAATCCTTTTGATAAGAGTGTTGACATGAAAGAATTTCCTAGGAAGGTTGAAATTCCTCAATATGAAAAATATGATGGGAGTGGAGATCCACATGATCATGTGCGCCAGTTTCATACCACAAGTTTTGAATCCCATCCAGATGAATCGTATCTCATGAGATTGTTCCCAAGAAGTCTTAAGGGTCAGGCAATGGAATGGTTCACCAAATAACTCCCCCCGTTAGGACTTTCAAGGAGCTTGTTCAAAGATTTGTTCAACACTTTTCATACAATCTGTCAAGATCTACCACCTTGCTGGATTTATGTAATTTAAAGCATATTCAAGGGGAATCCTTTGTCACTTTCTTGAAAAGGTGGAGGAAAAAATGCTCTTTCTATTCTAGAACCATTCTTGACAATGAAAAGATTGACATCCTTGTTAGCAATTTAGTTCCTGAACTGTGGTATGAAGTTAAGAAAATGTTTTTTGATTCATTTGACACCATGGTTGATACCGCATGTAGGATTGAAGATGTTTTAAGAGAACAAGGAATTTTGACCAAACATGGAAATAACAACAACAATGGTCAAAACAATAACAACTCTAAAAAGGATAAAGGGAAGAACACACATTGGAATAGGAACAAACAAGTGGTTTATGATGGAGTTGTGGACTCCTCCCAACACAAGGATCAAAATGTGCTCCACTTATCTAGTGCTGTGCAAGACATGAAACTTAATGCATCTAATCAACAGAAGAATAAGCCAAAATACCGAGATAAGCCTAAGAGAGAAAGATGCCAATTTGCAAAACTTGGTGATTCATATGAGGATATTTTGAAGATGCTCATTGCCAACAATCTTGCACATCCTCAAGATCCTGTGAAGTTTCATATACCTGATGTTAAGCCGCATTGGTGGGATGAGAAGGAATTTTGCATATTTCACAATGGCATTGGACATAACATTGAAAATTGCTACAAAATCAAGCATATTATTCAAGATATCATTGAGAATGGAAATCTTAAGGTAGATGGATTGAACACTAATGCCGATCATAAGGCATAACCTTTTCCCAAGTATGAGAAGGGGGAAACCTCTAAAGCTAAGAATGGAAAGGTTGAGATCAATTACACCTACACAGATGTGAAGAATACTATCAACATGCTTGAATTTGTAGAGGAAAATATCAATATGATGAGGGGTAGAGATCCCTATGGTTATGATTTAGATGTGGAATCTCCTCCTATATTTGATGCAGAGCCCATTTTGGTGCTAAGGGGTCCCAACTCTATAGGGTCATCTCAAACTCTTAATACTGTCACAAGAAGCCAAGGTCCCGTTGTCATTCGAGGAGCCAATTTCAGTTAGTCAAGCAAACCAAAGCAAGTGGCATCCAAGAATGTCACCTTGAAGCTAGCAGTCAATCCTAAGTCAAGTTATAGCCTTGTTGATCAGTTACAAAGAACCCTAGCTCACATTTCAATCTTTGAGCTCTTAGAGTTGTCTCCAAGACACAAGAAAGTCCTTGAGGATGCTTTGCGCATGACAAACGTCCCCAAAAACTTAGATGTTGATCTATTCCAGAACATGGTTAATCACATTGCTAGCCCTTATAACCTTACCTTTTCAGAGGATGATGATAAAGCCTTGAGCCACCCACACAATCTTTCTCTCCATATTGAGGTCACGATCCACATAACACATGTTAGGCACGTGTTGATAGATAGGGGTGTTGGGCTAAATATTTGTTCATTCAGTTTGTTGAAAGAGTTGGGTTATTCTGAAGAGGTTATAGATACAAGGAAAAATATTATCATCAAAGCCTATGTTGAGGCAGAAAGAAGTTCCAAGGGGTTGGCCGTCCTTCCTGTTAGGGTTGGCCCTGTTCAAAAATATATTTTATTTCAAATAGTTGACGTTGGACCCCTTGCGTATAATATTTTACTTGGTAGACCATGGATTCATGATATGCAAGAAGTGTTGTCTACCTATCATCAATGTGTTAAGTTCCCCTACAATGGAATAGAGATTTGTATACCTGGGGATAACACTTTATCTGTCAATTCCATTTCAGTAGGAACTCATGTTACCCTCAATAGAGAAGCAAAAGATTTTAACGCAACCTTAGCTGAGTGTAAAGACAAGCTTAAGTTGATAGACCTTGGCGTGGGGGGATATCAACTCAACTCCCTCACAACACTGCCAGTCTCACCTCGGTCTTATGCAAAAACCTTCACAAGAAAAGAAACCTTCTTCTTCAGCTATGACATTGTTTGGCACATTTGTAGAGTCCTTGTGCCTATCCAAGATGAGAAAGAGGAGACATTTGTTAGAGACTAGATCTATAGAGAAGAAAAATATATGCACAATGAGAACTTCTCTCCCTTTCCTAAGGCTTATGGAAGAGGGTATGATTTTGTCAGACATTTGGGCTATACGACCCTCTTAATCACAATTTGGATGCTAGAGCTGAACCCCTTAATCATTCTCTTTTTGGACGCAAGTCTAAGAATCCGGTTGGCCTAGGATTTGAGAATTACAACAAGCACACTAATCCTCTCTTTGATGAGTTGGATAACGATGATGAACCAAAAATATGTTCCTAATTTGATAAATCAACAAGACATGTGTGAAGATTGGGTCCCTTCCACTAATCTCCTTTGGGGAGATTCCAATATTCCATTCACTCGTGCGTTAGTTGAAACTTTAGAACAAAATGAATCAGATATTGAAGATCCTAATAGAGAATGCCAACGTAAGAATCTTGCTCATTTAATGAAAGAGAAGGTGTTACCTTTGATTAAATGAAACCTTCCACATCACGAGGTCCCAAAACTTCATGGTGTAAGCATCCTAGTCGTAGTTCAGACACAAGATCATATGAGTATGAATGGGACTCCTTTTCTAAGTCCTCCATAGTTGATAGAGATATTGATGTTATCCACACTTATAGTTCTCAACCTGAGGTAGCCAATGATTCACGTGTAGGATTAGAGGATTTGAACCCTCATGTTTCCTTAGTGGATGATTCTTACCTTGTTAGGACGAATCTTGATTTGGGTAACTTAGAAGGATACTTGACAGACTCTGACTCTTCGGTCACTAGCGATAATATCATTCACATCTATAACCTTGAACCAGTCGTTGACTTGCCTCTTGTTCATCCTGACCTCATTGATTGGTCCCAACGCTAGCAAGAACCTGAGCTCTTAACATTCCAAAATGATTATGAGATAGCCTATTACCTAAATGCCACTGAACCTGTAGTCTCTTCCACAAGCGAACCAACTACTAGTATGACAGAGCCAGACATCAAGTACCTTAGTCACAAAATAAAAAGAAAATAAAATAAAAAGAATAGGAGTTCTGATGGCAAAAACCACTATGTGGCGGTGTCAGAACCAAAAAAAAGTAAAAATAAATGACATATCCAAGGGTGAAAACCTCTTTGAGGTGCCTAAGGATGAGGTACTTGATTGTCTCCCTAGATATTTTCAAGATTGATCTTTAGTGCTTATTGAACCAACGCAAGAAGTAAATTTAGGTACAAATGAAGCTCCACGGATAGTACACTTGGCTGAATCTTTGTCTCCACATGAAAAAGAAGCTTACACCAAGTTCTTACAGAAAAAGAAGATCAAATTTTCATGGACTTATTCAGATATGCTAGGATTGGAAATTAATCTTATTATGCATCACTTGTCCATAGCTCCGAGTGTCAAACCAGTTAAGCAAAAATTGAGAAAGATGCATCCTCACATAGCTCTCCTAGTCAAAGCAGAATTAGAGAAACTCCTTGGTGCAAAATTCATAAGAGCCATCGCCTATGTTGAATGGATATCAAACATTGTACCAGTTTCTAAACATGATAAATCCATTTGAGTTTGCACAGATTTTAGAGATCTCAATAGAGCATGCCCAAAGGATGTTTTTCCACTTCCCAACATAGACATGATAGTGGAATATATGACTGTGGGTTATGAAATTTATTCCTTGATGGATGGATTTTCTGGGTACAATCAAATTAAGATAGCTCCTTAAGATCAAGAAAATACTACATTCATTTATGCATGGGGTGCCTATTGTTGGAACGTTATTTGGATTAAAAAATGTAGGAGCCACCTATCAACGAGCTATGACAACCATTTTTCATGACATGATGCATAAAAACATGGAAGATTATATGGATGACACCTTGGCCAAGTCTAAACAAAGAGACACACACTTATATGATTTAGAAGTCATTCTAGATCACATGGAACAGTTTCAACTAAGGTTAAATCCTAAAAAGTGTGCATTTGGAGTCACCTCTAGAAAACTACTCGTATTCATCATTTCAGCAAAAAGAATAGAGGTAGACCTTGAAAAATTCCAAGCAATCATAGATATGCCACCTCCTAAAACATTAGTCAAATGAGGAGTCTTCAGGGATGTCTTCAATCTATAAGGAGATTCATTTCACAATTGGCGGATAGAGCTCAACCTTTCAACAAAAACTTACACAAGGGAGTCAAATGTGTTTGGAATGAGGATTTTTAAAAGAACGTAGATCAAATCAAGAGGTACTTGGAAAATCCTCCTATTTTAATGCCTCCTATCCCAAGGAAGCCACTCATTCTCTACATTTCAGCGACATAATCTTCCTTGGGGGCATTACTAGCTCAACTTGATGAACATGGGAAAGAAAGAGTAATATACTGCATTAGTCATACTCTTGTTTCATACGAGGTTAACTACACCAGCATTGAAAAAGCTTGTCTTGTAGTGGTGTTTGCTTCCCAAAATTTGTGACATTACATGCTTGCGCACTCTATACACCTCATAGAAAAAATAGATCCACTCAAATATTTGCTAGGTAAGGCTTCCCTCATAGGTAGACTTGCTAAGTGGATGATGATACTTTTAGAGTTTGACATAGAGTACATTGAGCATAAAGTAATCAAAGGACAAGCCATAGTAGCTCAATTGGCTGATTTCCCAATACAAGATAATGCACCTATTCAAGTTGACTTGCCAGATGAGAACCTCATGTATATGACTCAAAGGACATGGAAGATGTTCTTTGATGGATCCTTTATGCAAAACGGTTCAGGGGCTGGTGTGTTGTTTGTTTCTCCTCATGGGTACACATTCCCTAAGTCTTACAAATTATTGTTCCCATGTACAGACAACATTGCTGAGTATGAAGCTTTAACAAATGGACTGAAGATGGCCATAGAATGGAGAATCACAGAGTTACACATCTATGGGGATTCATAGCTGATAATCAACCAAGTTAATGATGAATATCAAACAAAACATGAGAAAATGGTACCTTAAAAGCAAATGGTTGATTCCTTGAAACACTACTTCACATTTGTCACATTTTAGCAAATACTTATAGCAGAAAACAAAGCAGCTGATGCTATGGCTACACTTGCTTCACTCCTTCAATTAGAGCAACATGAATCCAGATTTGAATTCCTGGTGGAAGAGCTACATCACCCTATCTACGACTCTTAAGAAATCCATTTCATTTGTACCCTTGTTGGTCGTGAGTCATCCTGTTATGGTGCCATTTACTCATACCTTCATGATGGCATTATACCTAAAACCTTTAACTGATCTGAACGTAGAAACCTCACCCAAAATGCCTCTCGCCATTCCCTTATCACTGGTGATTTGTATAGGAGGTGTCTAGATGGAACACTTCTTAGATGCTTAAAAGGAATAATCCAACCAAGCATTAGTTGACATCCACAAGGGCATTTGTGGGGGACATTCCAATGGTCTTGCCATGACCCAAAGGTTTCTTAGGGCAGGGTACTATTGGCCTACGATGCAAATTAAGGCAGTAGCTTTTGCAAAGTCATGTGAAAAGTGTCAAAAACATGGTAACTTGATACATGCTCCAACCAAGGAGCTTATTCCTTCTATATCTCATTAGCCATTTTAGGGTTGGGCCTTTGATCTTTTCGGGCAGATTCATCCCAACTCATCAGGTGGACACAAGTTTATTATCACTGCAACTGATTACTTCACTAAATGGGTAGAAGCTGTCCCACTTTTTGTTGCCTAGGGAAAGATAGTCTCTCTATTCATTTTGAACCATATCATCTGTTGATATGGAGTGCCTTCGAAGATTATCACTGACAATGAAGGCCAGTTCAAAAATAAGGACCTTAAACAACTCTGCAAAATATTCAAGATTAAATAACATTGGTCCTCCATTTACTGCTCGCAAGGAAATGGTCAAGCAGAGGCATCAAACATAACCATTCTTAAAATATTGCATAGAACAGTCTGTAAGAATGGTAGAGATTGGCACTTACAAATAAATCAGGCTTTGTGGGCCTATAGAATGAGTATTCATACTCCCATGGGGCTACTCCTTTTGCCCTTGCATATGGCGCTGAAGTAGTGTTACCATTGGAGGTTGAGATTCCTTCACTTAGAGTTTCCCTCAAAGGATTAGTTACAGATGAAGACTATGTGCCATGAGACTTCAAGAGTTAGAACTTCTAGATGAGAAATGTCAAGCATCATTTGACCATACGAGGGTTTATCAAAAGCACATTTCCAAAGCCTTCAACAAAAAGGTTCTCCCTAGAGAATTCCAAGTGGGAGATCTTGTCCTATGTGAAAATCCTAAGAATCAACAACATAAAGATCAAAAGGGCAAATTTGAACGTAATTGGCTTGGACCTTACATCATTACAGTAGCTTTTGGGTCAAGTTCTTATTTACTGTCTACAGAAAAGGGAGAGCAGCTCCCTGATCCTATCAATGTCTTGCACTTGAAGAAGTTCTATCCATGATGCCCATTCTGTCTGAGGGCATCCTTTGTACATAATTATTGATCCTGAAAAAATTCAAAAAATGATATATTGTCAAAAATGCTAAAAATCAAAAAAATTTCCTGAAAAAATGACCATCTTAGTGAAAACCTAGCAATAGGCACTTTGATGTATCTCCAAAAAAAATTACATATTCCAAAAATACATAAAAATTAAAAATTAAAAAAATAAAAAAAAAATAGAAAATGTACCTCGGTGAAAACCTTGGAACAGGCGCCTTGGTAGCAAAAATTCAAAACAATTTATAAAAAGTCCTGAAAAAAAGAAGAAAAAAATAAAAACAATGAAAGAAAAAAAATTGTAATAAAATCCTAGTGGTGAAAACCTAGAAACATGCGCTAGTTGAGGCCTTTGCACCCCTGTTTCTTAGCGTGTGTCTACAACACTTAGCCTTTCTCCATCATGCCTTGTCCTTGTTGCCTTGGTCTGAAATTGGTCTTTGTCTTTGTCTAGAGGGCATAACTGTGTTAGCTTTGGTCTCTTGGATGCGTTAGTCTTTAGGAAATCTCACAAATGGTGTTTTTCAACACCACCCCAACTATATTTTTTAATATAACCCTTGACATCGAGTTTTTTTCAACACTTATCGATTTGGTCTTCCCAGTTTATTCATGTGGTCTTACCTTCTTGCGAGCATTTGATCCTTATCCTCAGAACATAGTATCAGTTAAGACACTTACATTTTTAAATGCAACACTTAATGCTTGAGCTATGTCATGATCTTTTCTTTGTGTGCTGACTGTTAGTGATTTTCGTTGAGTGTCCTTGTCTAATAAGTCTCTTCGGGATACATAACTAGAGGACTTGGGGCATGGAACATGTTTTTATTTGCTTCCTGCTTTATGCTTCACTATTTTTGCACAACCATTCTGTTGGTCATCCTGGCCTCCACGCCTTGATGCGAGCGTGGTTTTGCTATATTAAATTGGGTAAGCTAACATCATAGTCATCTTGACCTTTATGTCTTTGATGCTTATGTTAGAATCTTTCCAAATTCTAATCCGATATAAATCAAATTCATATCTTCATAGTTGCACTTGTGACTAGTGATGATTGTGTGATTTTTTTGATGTTCGTTAATAATGGCCCAATGATGAAAATAAGTTCCTTAACATTCTCTAATGAATGATGAACACAAAGTCTTATGGTACAGTTGCTCTATTGCAAATACACCTTTGCATTTTCATGTATCTTGCATTGTTAGACTTCATGTTAGTTTGTATTTTTAGGTTGCATTATGAGTTTGCAAGGGTTTTTCTTCATCTTTCTTGTGGACTTTTAATCAACTGTGATCATGTTCTGATCTTCATTTCCTTATCTTCTTTCATGATCTCAATCAAAATTTTCTATCTTAAACAGTTGATTACTTTTGGGGCATTCTCTTTCTTAAGGCAAATTCTCTTTCTTCTCTCCATTTCTTTCCACCTCTTCCAAACTTCTATCTTCCATTCGCT
>MU227615.1:2285873-2317927 GCA_018584345.1 Thuja plicata | reverse complement strand
AATTAATTCAATTATTTCAATATTTCTTAAGGTTTGATCATTTCATCAATTATCTTATTTAATTAAAAGAAAACAATTCCTTTTTATTAAATAAAATAATCTTATTTAATTAAAATTCCTTTTTAATGAAATAATCTTATCTTATTTAATTAAAATCTCTCTTAATTAAATAATATTATCTCATTTAATTAAAATATCCCTTTTAATTAAATTAAATTTTTTTATTTAATTAAAAGAAAATCCATCTTTTAATTAAATAAAACCCCCACTTAGATCCCTCTTTGTTGAAAAAGGAAATAAATTAAATAAAAATAAATAAAGTTCCTTTTTCTACACATCTTCTTAAGTGGTGGGCTTTTTGCCTCTTAATCATAGCCTTTGATTTTGCCTCTTAATCTCCACCGTCCATTTTTCTTTATAAGGAAACCATTCATTCTCATTCTCATTTATAATTTTTATGTATTATTATGCTGCAGGTTTGGAGAGCAATTTTGGAGGAGAATTTGACCACTTTGGCTTGGATATTGCAACTTCTCTCTTCTTGTCTTCTTCTTATTGCATCCATGGCTATTCATGTAGATTAGATTCATATTAGATTAAATTCATATTTTCTTTCATAGATTAAATTTGCATATTTCCTTTCATAGATTAATCTTGCATTGTTATCATTTATACTAATTTCCTTTCTTGCATTGTTATCATATAGAATAAATTTCATTTTCATGCATTGAATCTCTCATTTTATGGTGTACTTGCATGGGCACAAACTAGGTCAATCTGAGGGCCTCCATTACAAACCCTTGCACTTAATGAATAGAGAGCTATGAATCGCCATTTGAGACCTCATTCTTGAGCAATCTTGTATACAATGACTCATAGAAGTGTGACACATTTTTAGCACACAATAGTGATTCTTTTACCATTTGAGATCTGACATTTGTGTCCAAGTGCTTAGATGATCCTTGTTGTTTTTCTAGCTTCTTTTTCTTCTAGAGACTTGTTCATTCATGAGATGTATATTGCAATTATCAGTATCTTGTTGGCATCCATTCTGGAGTTTTTATGTATTTTTATTCTTTATTACATTCCTCGTGACTTGTGCAGTGGATTTTGATTCATTATGTATACCTTGGGTATCAGTTGTATATGTGGTCTTGTTATGAGATGTATCTTATGATTTCAGTTATTATATCTTCTCATGTTAGTTGTTTTTAGTTGTTCTTCATAGATTATTTTACTTTAAAGTAACTGTACTTTATGGAACCCTTGAGCTTGTTAACTATACTTGTTCACATTATAATTATGGGGTAAAAGTACAAACTTGTGTCATACATTTATAAAGGAAAATTAACAACACCAAAACTATTCAACTTCAAAGACACAAAAGTGGCATTTATGTTTGGATTTTGAAGGTGATGAAAACTGATGAAATGTGTAAAAATGGATGAATTTCACGCCTATTGTTTTTATAAAAAATTGAAGAAGAATTGATATGTTTTTTAATTTTTAATGCTCATTTTTCAATTGCTGAAAAATACTACAAATCAGGGGATCTAGCTCCCACCAAAAAACTATATGCAAATAAATTTTTTTCCTTTGATTTCAAAATATGTTTTAGATGACATGTATAGCCAGTGGCTGCAAAAAGAAAATTTTATTTTTGATGTATATTTTTTTGGTTGTAACAATTCATGGTCTGACTTACCCAAAATTGTCAGTTTTCATCTCCCACCTTATTTTCCCTATCAAATCTATGCCAATAAAAAAAAATTATACATTTTCTAAGAGGACTCTCTACTCTAGTGAACTATATAATTTTTAATTTTTTTTGATATAATTTACTATTTTTTTCATTTTTTGAATCAACATCTTCTCGAATGTTAAAATACCTAATTGCAGTATTTGTTAATTATAATATATTAGATCTAATCAAGACATAATAAAAATTATATGAACATATTATTGACTGCGAGCTCTTCAAAAGGGTATTTTAGTTTCTTTAGAAAGTTTATTTTTATGGAGAAATTAGTTTCAGAAGTCACAAGTTTTGCAATTCTAAAAAAATATGATCTGGCTGCCACTTAGGATGCCACACAAGCAGTTTCACCCAAAACTGGTTCATCCAGAACAAGTTTGGACGAACCAGTTTCTATTGAAACCCCCTATATACATGCATACCAATTTTTATCGATCTAACATATTTAGCTTATATTTGCTCATGGATTTTCGGCTAGAACTAGTTTGGTCAAACCTACCTTGCCACATCGACGCCACATGGTGCCACTTGGCTTCCACAAGTATTCGGCCTGAATTGTTTTAGCCAAAACATCTCATTTATCCTAAAGTGTGACACAAATGTGTGTATTTACCCTATTTTTGTCTTTGTTGTTCTTTCTTCCGCACTTGTGTTTGTAAAATTTTAAGAAAATAAAATTCATCAACTTAGTATCTGGTTTAGGTTAAATTCTCTTGGATTCTCTAGCGAGGCATTACATTTGGTATCAGAGCCCGAGTTTCTACACTAAAAACTATGGTAATTTGTACACTCATTAGGTGTCTTGTAGTTTAAACTTGAAACCAAACATATACACATAACTCTTTTGTATTTCAGACTATTTCTCTGTGATCATTTAGTTTTTTCTTTTGTCTTTGTTTGGATTTGTTTTGAGTTATTGTTTTATCTTCTAGTTACTTCAGGTATGATGCCTATTGAGTCTAGAGTTGTTGTTGGGGGCCAAGGTATAGGATGTGGAAAGGGTATACTACACAACCCTTCTACAAGCCTTAGTCAGGATCATGTCGTCAAGGTGCAATACCTTGTTAGAAGGCTTAATGACCTCGTTGCTAGAGGGTTTTGAGTCTTCCAATCCAAAGGCTTTAGGGATGCAGTTATTAAGGATGCATTGGTTGATCAAAATCATCCTATTTCCTCAAAGGGTGATCTAAACCAGCAAATTAAGAAAATATTCCATGTTCATAGTGGTGGTTCTCAGATTAGTAACTTTCATAACATTCAGTGCAAAAAGTGCAATCAGACTGACCGACCAACACAAAGCTTCCATCAGGATTTTAGTAGAGGTAGATTCCAGTAGTCTAGTGTTAGTAGGAGGAAGGATTGTTTTTCTTGTGGACAACTTGGTCACATTTTGGCCAATTGTCCCCAGTGTGCATCATAGTTCTTCAGAAAGAGGTCGACAGCTTCTGAACCTACAGTTGGAGATGTTGGAAGATCTCATAGAGTATTTGCTACAGTTGAGCATCATATAGTTGAGCACCAGGCTACTATGATTGAGTCTATAGTTAGAGAGCCCGTAGTTGGATTCTATACTTCTTCAGTGGGAAATAATCTTCAGAGTTATATCCCTATTTTTTTTGTAGGCTTCTAGGAGTAAGCCTAATTTTAGGGGGGATGTAATACCCACCCCACAATTTTATTTTTCACTTTTGGTTGCCAAAATCTTTTAGGCCTTTTCATGTGTGTGTTGGTTATTTCAGTGTTATTTAGAGATATCCATGTATACATTTTATTATGATTTGATATTTCATGATGTATTGTATAGTTGCATGATATCTTGTGTTTTTGGTTAGATTTATGGTTATTTCATGATGGTTATTTATATGTTACAATGTCATTATGATTATGGATTTACTCACAATACTAACACTACATCTGTATGCACATGGATTATTTGTATGTTTTACATTTTTTTTTCCATGTTTTATATGGTATGGAACAGAGTCATAGTTACTTGGTCTTGAAAGATCCACATGATGTACCGATCCCAACCATTGCCTGTTATACTACATATAAGCATATGTTCGTATTTGTGATGACAAGTTTGAAGGTATTGAACATTGTCTTCCCTGAATTTCCAGGAGTGAGCATGCCCTATTGCAATATCTCAATGGTAAAAAAAGGGAGATAGTATTTAGGTCTAAATCCTTACCCTAAGCCTACATTTTATCCTAATAATAGACAAGTATCTGATTGAATACCCTATTGAAATACCTCAAGGTGACATGGATTCGTGAGCCTTTCTATGTATGCTTGTTGCATTTGTTTCAATTATTTTTTCTTTTTAGATGGGTTCAGGTTGATTAATGTTATATTTTGGCTTGTTTTTTTCAATGGTCAATTAAGGTAATTATTAATATTAATAATAACACAATATATTATCATGTATACTTATGGAGTGGAGAGTGCAATAGTCGATTGGTTTAAACAATGACTTCAGGTGCCATGAGGGTTTTTCCTACTAAGGAAACTTGGGGAGATGATGGCCTCTCATCTATCGAGGCAGACCTTTTAGTGGGGCTCCTCATCATTTCTCCTGAGCTTGGCAGGATTTGGAGAGGATAAATCAGGGTTTCACTCCCTTCTACTCCAATGGAAATGAGAATAAAGGGAATGACTCAAAAATTGAACACTGTCAAGTTCAAAGATCTTGAGCACAAGTTATGGAGAGTCAAATTGACATCGCATAACCAGGGAGAAAAAGAGGTAGCTCCAAACCCCATCAACCCTATTCTCCCTTATCTGCAAATTGATCGTAGGGAATGGAGTGAAAATATGGATTTTTTAGATGTAAGGTTGTTTTTATGAAATGGATGGGGTCTTGGCCGGCCTATGAAAAAATAAAAAACTGGGTTTTTAATCACTGTAGCCTAGATTTCACCCTCAAAATGCTCACAAATGGTTTCTATATGGTGTTATTCCCTACTAAGGAATCAAAGGAAGTCGTTCTGCAGTTAGGGCACTTTTTCATTAAGGGCCAGGGAGTCTTCATTAAGAACTAGGAGCCAAATTTTGACCCCACAAATGAGGCCCTCATGGATGTCCTGATGTGGATAAACCTTAAGAATATACCCCACGAGTATTGGAACATTGTTAGCCTAACACTCATTGGGAACTCTCTGGGTAAATTCGTGGATTGGGGTGAAGCTCTGGACAAGCAAGACCTTTCCACCTATATCAAGATTTTGATTGTGTGGAAGGAAACCCGCTCCTTACTTGATCTCCTTTAGCTTAGATCCAACATGGGGTTTTGGAAATAGAAGATTGAGAAATCTTCCATAGCGAAAGACGATGTGGAGATTACCAATTTCGGTTTTATGCTCAAGAGTAAAGACAAAGGTAAGGAGGGGACTGTTGCTTGGGAAGAGTTTCTCTGTGATTCAAATAAACTAAAAACTCCCTTAGAGGTAGGGGCAGACTTAGCATAAATGATGAACATTAGTTTGCAATCCTCATCAGAATATGATAAATGCAAGTGTAATGCAAACCCCTTTTATCTATTGCTCAGAGAGAATCGTACGGTGGAGAATAACATGGAGAGCCATTGTATGACAATTGTATAACCTCAAATAAATTAGAGAGACTTTGAAAATTTTGAGCATGGGCTCCCTCTTGCCGATGCAGCCCAAAATGAGATTGGGGAGAACCAAAGTGCCACGAAGGATTGGGAGAATCAGGCGCTTGAAATTGATAATAGAGAATCTGAACATGCAACAAATGATATTAGGGATGGGCCAATATCCTTATGTGGCTAATCTAGTAATCAATTTTGTGATTATCCCCAGGCTCTCAATTGAACACCAGATAAATCTGGAAGTATATTCCCAAGGCCTCAACAACAGGTCTTCCCACCCATGTGAGGAAAAGGACGATAAGGGGCTAGACAAGGAGGAGGATTATGAACCTACTTTCTGGATTGATAACACTGACACTTTAATTAAACATATACCCATTTCACCCATCATAAACCTTGGGGACTCTTTTGAGGATGCCTGAGACAGTGTAGGAAATAGCATGAGGAATAAAGCTAGTGAGGGCGAAGATGATCTGGATATAGAGGATTTTTTAGGGCTCTCGAATCAGATGGGAATTGCAGAGGTAAGAACAATTGAGAAATCAGAATCATTACTAGAAAAGTTGTAGTTTGGGAAAAGAAGAAAATGGTAGCAAGCACCCTTAAAATGAGACTTGCAAAGGCTGGTAGTGCTAGCGGCCAAAGAAAACTGAGACCAAGAAAAGGCCAAGCCTTTTCCCAGGAGTAATGAAAATCCTATCATGGAATGTCAGGGGCTGCCCTTGACAAGATTCGCATGATCAAGCATTGTCTTGATCAGGCGATGCCAAAAATTATGTTCTTGAAAGAAACTAAATTAAAAAGTGAAGATTGTGCTAGATTTGTGCAAAAAAATTCTAGATGTAAATGTTCCTTTGTTGAGGCTTTAGGGGCCTCTAGGGGACTTGGCTTGTTGTGGAATGAGGCTTTTGTTTCCATGAAAACCATGAAGCTGGGCAAGTCGTGGATGTGGGCTAAGGAAGACTCTAAACAACTTCTATCAAGGATTAATATCATAAAAGTCTACAAGCCAAATAATCCTAGACTTAAACAAATCATCTAGGATGAACTATCTACAATCTTTAGGGCCTTCTCATAAGAACTATTTCTGATTGGTAGTGACTTCAATGCCATTTTGAGATTGGAAGACAAAATGGGCGGTCTTGGTTGGAGTGGGAAAAGTCAAAGGGACTTTAGCAACTTTATTATGGAAAATGGGCTTGTGGAAATGGAACTAAAAGGTGGAGACTTCACCTGGACTAATATGAGATTGCACTTTAATAACATTGCAGAGAAATTAGACTTTTTTTTTTTATCTACGGTGATTTGTCATCAACATAATGGATTTGTAATGCTGAGATTCTCCCTTTCATTGGATCTGACCACTATCCTATAAGATTAAGGATACATGATGACTTGTCTCCGAACAGATGCCCCTTTAAGTTTGAATCAATGTGGCTCAGAGCTGAGGGTTTTGATGACTTGGTAAAAAATTGGTGGAACAATGAGCCATCCAGGACTGGAAACAAGGCTTTCGTTTTAATTAAAAAACTTCAATTTGTTAAAGAAAGGCTGAAAATATGGAACAAAGAATGCTTTAAAAATATTTTTGTGGAAAAACTAAAGGTGGAAGAGGAATTAAAAGCCTTAAATGAAAAGGTCATAACTCAAGGCATGAAAAATGCTGAATTTTAGAAGAGCAGAGTCTAAAAAAGGAATACTCAAAACTCTTAGCTAGAGAAGAGATTTATTGGAGACAAAAGTCAAGAGAGCTCTGGCTCAAGGATGGTGACCGCAACATGAAGTTTTTCACAACTCAGCTAAGGTGAAAAGAGTAGGAAACAAAATTTTCTCCATTAAAGACCAGAATGGACTAACTTTAGATTCAGGGTAGGAAATCAACGCGAAAGCTATGAGATATATCTCCATTATTTTCTGTGAAAAAAGACACCAGTCTGAATTATCTAACAAAATTATTGGATCCATCTCACACTACATCAGTCCTTCTCAAAATGAGTTTATAATGGCACCTACTACCTTGGGAGAAGTAAAAAATGTACTTTTCGGTATGGGAAGAGACAAGTCACCTGACCCTGATGGGTTCACGACTCTTTTCTACCAACATTTCTAGGATCTTGTTGGAAAGGAGGTTTGGGAGGTGGTAGAGGAAGCCCATAGTTGGGGGTTTATGCTGAAAGACTATAATAACACTCTGATTGCCCTGGTTCCCAAAAAGAAGGACACTTCAAGCCCATTGCCTTATGCAATGTAATCTACAAAATTATTTCTAAAACTATTGCCAATAGATTGAAATAAGTTTTATGTTGTGTTATCTCAGAAGAGCAGAGCGGTTTTGCCCCTAACAGGTCAATTATTTAGGGAATCATTGTTTCCCATGAAGTGATTCACTCTGTCAGGATTTCCAAGACAGAGTGAATGATGGTAAAAATTGACATCAGGAAACGTATGAAGAAGTTGATAGGGATTTTCTCTTAAAAGTTGACCTAAGGAAGTTTAGTTTTTCCCATGCGTGGGTTTCTTGGATTGAAAGTTTCTTATCCAATGTTAGACAGTCCATCCTTGTCAATGGCAGTCCACAAATTTTTTTTGAAACTTGTAAAGGCATCCGACAAGGAGAGCCCCTCTCCCCTTTTATTTTCATCATCATGGCTGAGGCTTTGGGAAGATTTATTAAGACCAAGAGAAACACAGGACTATGGAAAGGTATTAAAGTAGAAGTAGGTGAACTTCCCCTCTCTCACCTACAATTTGTTGATGATACCTTACTAGTAGGGGAGACATCTTTTGGAGAAGCTAAAATGATGAAATTAACTATAGACAAATATAGTGCAACTCCTGGTCAACAAGTTAATTGGCTGAAATCAAAAAATTATTTTTTCAATACCCCTCCCTCAACGCCAACAAGAACTTTGCAGAATTTTGGGCATGATAAAGGGCTCTCTCCCTGCTAATTATTTAGGCATTCCACTATTTGGTGGTGCATGTAAGACAACATTGTGGGCTGATTTGGTTTCCTCGGTCTCAAACAAAATGACAGTTTGGAAAGGAAAATGGCTCTCTTCTTCTGGGAGAATCCTCATGTTGAAAATAGTGATCTCTGCCATGCCTATTTTCCTTATGATGTGCCTTAAGATTCCTGCTACCATCATCAACAAGATTGGCCAAGGACTAAGGAATTTTTTTTGGAATGGGGCCAACCAGGATGACAAAATCCCCTTACTAGCATGGGATAATATATGCAAACCCAAATGTGTGAGGGGAGCAGAGCTTAAATTGGTAAGTAATGAACACGACCCTGGGTGCCAAACTTGTTTGGGATATTTACAAAAACCTAGACATAATGTGGGTTCACATTCTTAAAGAAAGATACCTGGATTCACAGGCTGACAACCAAATCCTCACCATTAGAAATCCTCCACGAGGATCAACAATGTGGAATTTCATTGCTTCTTGCAGACCTATTATCACTGATCATCTAACTTGGAAAGTTGGCAATGGTCAACTTGCTAACTTTTGGGAGGACTCATGGAATGGTCTCCTTGCACTTATAGATTCTGCTAAACTCCATGACCTGAGAAATTATTTTGTTAGAAATTGGGGAGATAAAATTTTTGATTATATAAAACACAAGGAGGAGGTTTAGGAGGTTTATGGCAGGGAATGGAGATGGAATATAGTAGAACATGAAAATCTATCAGATCAACATAAATCTACCACAAAGGGCATTCTGGAAACTAGGAACACCATCTTCAACATAGAGAATGACAATTTAATATGGTGTGGATCAAATAGTGGATATTATTCAGTAAAATTGGGTTATCATTTGTTGGAAAAGGCTGAAGTAGAAGAACAATGGCCAACAAGAGTGTGCTGGGGAAAAGACTGCCTCCATAAAGCAGGAGTGTTTACCTGGTTGGCTTCCAGGGGAAAAATTATTACAGGAGAACATAGAAAAAGACTAGGCTTCTTGGGACCCACAAAACATGTCATGTGTGGAGAGGATGAATAGTGTGTTGATCATCTCTTAGTGCAATGCAAAATGACAAGGTCTTGCTGGGATATGATCCAACAAAAACTGGATTGGTAGGGTCCGCTTCACAATAATATAAGGGATGTATTATTAAGCTGACCCTCATCCCAATGTAAATATCATTTAGACTGGATCTGGGATATCTACCCATCTATGGTGATTTGAGAAGTTTAAAAGGAAAGAAATAGGAGAATATATTTGAATCAAAGCAAAACCATAGACAACTTGATGCATAGAATAAATATCTCAGTAGAGGAATTAATGATAGCTTCATCTAGTAAGAAATCCATTAAATTCCCTTTCATAATAAATGACAGGAGGATTCAAAACAAATGGCCTGACATCAATATCAGACAATGGGGGAATGATGTTTCAAAGGCTAAAGCTTCTTTTCTTAAAAATAAGGTGAGATGGAAGCAACCAGACAACATATGGACCAAAGTAAATTTTGACGGTGCTTCTAGGGGCAACCCATGAGTGTCGGGAATTGGGGCTATAACGCAAGACTAGAACACACATATGTTGCCTTTTTATGCAGAAAGAATCAACGAGGGCACAAATAATATGGCTAAAGTAAAAGAAACTCTATTAGGGGTTAAAATGGGTTTGAAGCTGAGAGTCAAGAAGCTTCACTTAGAGGGAGACTTAGCAATTATTTTTGCTGCCATCATTAAAAAGAACATTATGGCTTGGTATCTTCAATCCCCTGTCAATTCAATTCTAGATCTCTTAAAACAATTTGATGACTATAAAATTTTGCATGTTATGAGGGGGTAATCAAGAAGCAGATAAATTGTCTAACTGGGTGGCTAATTTTGAAAAAGTTGGTGTTTCACACTTTGAAAACCTCAGCCATGTGACCATTGAAAATTTGGAGGCAGGGATGTCTCAACTAACCTTAATTTGAACTCTGTCATCCAGGGTTACAGATGGGCCTTTTTGATGGGGACATCAATTGAGATCTTGGCAAATTGGAAATGATGTTTCAATCAAAGGAAGGTGGATGACATCATGTCAGGTGACAGAGGCCAGACTAGATCCTGTAGGACATATATTGGCGACGGTTGTTTGAGGTTGGAAAATTTGGGCAACTGATCCACATGATGTTTTCTCATGTCACTTGTCTTTTCACATCAAATTGCAATTAATGAAAAGCCTGCCTTTCTTCTGGCACGAGCATGTTTGATGTCATTGAATGTTGCAAATGCTGAAGTTTTGGTTTATAACTTACCAAGATGATGCTATGGAAGGACATTTGGGAGGTGATGTAAATGCAACAACAAGACACTTCTTCTCTCCTCTTAATTGTCTTTACTCTTCTTTAATGTGCCATGCATTTAAACTGATATTCTGCACGGATCACACATTCATTATTTTCTATATATGTGTTTTATATTTCCTAATAGCTCTGTAGTTTTGTGCTTTTGGAGTGAATCTCTAAGTGTGTATGAAATTCTGGCTCGATGGAGGCAACTTTCACATTGAATCCAGACAAATTCAAATAATAGAAGGTCTTCTTTGGGGGATATCCAGGTGAAGAGAATTCAAAAGTTGCTAAGGTTGTCCAATGAAAAATTGGAGGAGGCAGTCTATGAAACCCTAGGGCCAAAGTTCATCACGATGAATCACCGGGGAAGGCTTAACATAGACATAACATCTATGGTTCTGGCATGGGCCTTGGAGCTTGGGGTGGAGAACGAGGAAACTCACGAGGTGATGAATGCACTCTTTAAAAAAGATGTGCTTGGCGGCTTAGAGACTTTTCTAGAGTGGGCATGGTCGGGAAGAGGGTTTGATGTCTCAGAAGGCATCATGGATGAAGACCATTCCATATTAGAAGGATTACTTCCCTTTATCCATTGGTCGCGGGGTGTTAACCAAGGCGACTATAAGATTGGGCACCTGATAGGTTGGGAATTCATCAAAGAAGCAATCAGAAATCATCTGGCCTCCATAAATGCTGGTGGCACTATTTTAAACTTGTTAATCCCTCAACGAAGGAGGTCTATGGGAATTGCTAGAAGAGCAAGGAGAAGCTGAAAATGAATGCAGCCTAGTGTCCCTTTTTGGTGAAGAAGGTGGAAAATTTTGCGATAGTCTTGTTTTCAGATCACCACTGGATCAGATGATGATAATAGTGAAGTTAGATTGGAATGTGGGGATTACATCAACAGGTTGTAGGCCCTTTGTTTGTTTTGTAAATTTAGATTATTGTGCGATATTATACATAACATCCATGTAGATGTGTTGTTTATCCTTTATTTTTCTCTTTGTTAGTCGTGTTCGAAGGAAATATCGCTGTATGATCTGGACTATTTTGTATTTGCTGGTGAGCCCCTCCCACCAATTTTGTTTTAAAAAGATGCTATAGCCTGGGTGATAAACAGGTCAAAACTGATCGACATGAGTATACTTGAAATGTAAATCCTGGGTTTCTTATTATTAATAAATATAACATCTCTATTACTAAAAAAAATATTAATAATTACATCGTTAATAAGGTTAAAACATTAATATATTAATATATGGCTATTTAATAATTTAATATTAATTAAATACATATATTTGATTAATTGATTTAATTATTAAGTCCTAATTAAATAATTGAGATTTTATTGGTATTAAATTTGAAATTTGAAATTAATGGCATAATTAAATTAAATAATAATACTTTAATTTGCATAATTGATTTAATTAATTAAATTAAATTTATGCATTTCATATGCACTTTATTAAATAATTATGACTTTGACTTTAATTTATAAAGTGGAGTTGTGCAAACTTAATTTAAGTTAAGATTGAAATTAAAATATTATTTTATTTTATTTTAAATTGGAGTTCAATTCCTAATTTGGGTTTTACTTTTGAGAACCCTAATTTCCTATGTTTTCTATATATCTGAATTATAAACCATTTGGAGGCATTCAATCAGGTTGAAGGAGAATTTTGGAAGCAAAAGAAATTTTGTAAAGCTTAGGAGTATTTTGGATTGCATCGTTCTTCGTTATTATTTCAGGTCTGTGCTTTGTGGTTAAGGTAGGGTTTGAAACCTTTGAAATTTTAGTGTTTAGATTCCCGTCTTATATGTGTCTGAATACTGGAATCCCTTTGTATGTAATTCTTTGTTTGTTATCATGTTTGTTTTTATTTAAATCTGGGGGAAAATATATTTAATTAAAACTAGGGTTTTTGTCCTTCCTATTTGTTCCAGATCTGTGCTTTGAAGACTAGGGTTTCATTAAATTTATCAAATTTTAAAGAAGAAATTATGCTTGTTTTCTCAATTAGGGTTTTGGGGTGTTATGCTTTCATGAGAAAGAGAGTTCTAGGTCCTTTTATTTTTCAAATTGAATTCCTACCATATTTAGATCTGCATGGAAAGAGGAAAGGGGGTTAAATGTTTGCATGTCCATCAAATTTGATAGTTAATTAGATTGCATATTCTGTCTCTTTAGAAAATCCCCTTAATCAAATTAAATGCATATTTGTACTATTTAGGTATTTGCATGCGTTTGCTTTTTTTTTAATATATATATATATATATATATATATATATAACATAAATAAATAAAATATAAAACAAAGTTTTTTTTAAAAGGAACTGCACCCACGTGGTGGGGGCCACCACTATGGCATCGATGGACACCCCACCACAGTGGGGGTTGCGAGAGCACCGTAGTACCTGCGGTGGACACCCGTCGGTTTCCCCATAGTGGCCCCGTAGGAAGGGATCACTACCGTGGGTGGGACAGGTCCCCCCACAAGGTTTTTTTTTTAAAGAAATAAAATTTTATTTAATAAAATTTAGTTGTTTTAAACTTAGTTTTAAATATTAATTTTTTTAATGTTAACTATTATTAAATTAAATTGTTAATATTAATTAGTATTAATTTTTTAAATAATTATTAGATTTTATTAATAATGGTTGTTTTAATATTATGTTAGTGTTTACTTCATTTTTATATTTTTAGTACAAGTAATCGAGGTATCGGGGTGATTTGTAAATCACGTTAGTGTGCGTGGATTTGGTGATTTTTGTCTATTTGCGGGAGTTAAGTTGGCTTTAGGAATTATGCACCAAAGGCTTTGGGGGTTTAATTTTCTATGATGTCATGTGTGTTTCAATGTATGTACTTGTGATGTTATTTCTGGTCTTGATCATATCTATCCAAACTTGTTGCAGTGTTGAGTTCTTTTACATATGGTTCATACCTTAGAAGTCATTTTTGAGATGACCACACTTACATGAGACCCAGTATGTTCCTGTATGGGAAGGAACCAGGTTTGAGATGCATTATATCATTATGATGTTTATTCAATCTATTAGCCTAGGGTAGGTTATCTCTAGGTGCGTAGGAGGGAAGTGACTTACAATGGAGACCGTAGTCCGCAAGTGGCTTACCAAGGAAACTCATTGTAAGTAACTTAATAAAGTGATAACTTAATAAAATACTAGGTTAATTTTAGCAAGACAATAGTGTGCCTCGTCCATGCATTGAGTGATAATACATGCTAAGGATGGGAGTGGGAGATGATGCTTGTCCGCCCAAGGGGCATAAGGATTTGGCTTGTTTATGTGGAGACACTACCCTATATCCATCGTAGGTTTCCTACATGTGTCTAGTGCCTCTGGTGATGTGTAAAATTATTATTGTGATAGAGATCTTCTAGGATCTTCTTGTTCATACTTGTTTTTTTGGTCTTGTATATCTGTACATCATTTATTCTTGTTGTATACCAGTGTGTGTGGGTCTGATGTTATCTCCTCAACACGATGAGAGTGGACCTTTGAGCTCCATGTGGTCGGGTGGTAGTGATTCTTTTACCATTTGAGATCCAAATTTTGTGTTTAGGTGCTTGAATGATCCTTGTTGTTATTCTAGATTCTTATTCTTCTGGAGACTTGTTCATTCATGAGATGTAAATTACACTTATATATATCTCATTGGCATCCATTCTGGAGTTGTGATGTATTGTTATTATTTATTGCATACCATGCAAAATGTGCAGTAGACGTTGATTCATTATGTATATCTTGGGTATCAGTTTTATATGTGATCTTGTTATGAGATGTATATTATGATTTTAGTTATTGTATCTTGTCATGTTAGTTGTATTTATTTGTTCTTTTTATACTAGTTTACTTTAAAGCATCTCTATGTCATGGAACCCTTGAGATTTTTAACTATACTTGTTCACATTACCATTATGTTTGCCTTTGTTGTTCTTGATTTCACACTTGTGTTTGTAAAATTTATAAAACTAAAAAATTGTCAACTTAGTATTTGGTTTAGGTTAAATTCTCTTGGGTTCTCTAGTGGGGCGTTACATTTTATAATAATACTTCCAATTCATTACAAACCTAGAACTTAAAACCTAATAATCCCTCTCCCCAAATAGGGTAGGTAAAAAACTTGTTGGAAATTTTGTCATTTATAGAAATCATAATAAAGGTGTAAACCAAAACAATACGAAGGATACCTAAGACACTTCATAAAAAAGTACACTATAGCAATATGGAAATTGGAAGACAACATCGATAAAAAAAAGGAAGAGATTTGTTAATAACCAACAAAAAAAATATGATAATGCAACGAGCCTCCTTATATAACACTCGTAATATTGTAATAAGTTGTACAACAAATACTTTATGAAGAAAGACAAAATATCAATATGACAATCAATTAAAAATAAAAATGACTATAGTAGAATACAAATGACTTTATATTGGAACAACAATTACCATTAGGAATAAAAGAAATGACTATATAAACAAAGAAGCGATAACAATCATCGTGTTTAGACTATACTAGATAATAATTTATGAAATTGAATTTAATAAAATATAATCCAAGAGGTGCGACTTGACTTGAAATTTATTCATGTTAAGGAAAAGGTGATTGCGAGGAGATTAATATTTTTTTTTGATCGGTAAAGTATGAATTTATATTAATAGTAATCAAAAGTTACAAAAGGGTTTTATCAAGTGTTACAATGTATGCCCATTCTGCAAAAAGCACCAAAATATTTCATCACCAAAGGTAGTCTAAACACTGCTACCCACACCAAAAAAATACCAATCCTAAAATACATTTTGTGTTACAAAGATCCCCAGATCATCTTCCTTTTTTGACACAACAACAAAAACAAAAAAACAACAAAAACTTTCAGCATCCCCACATTCCTACCAGAACCATCCACGTACCTCCTCCTAAGAAAAGTTTGAGATGGCCCTAGCCCCTCACGCAGATGCTCTATCAATCATGTCTTTCTTTGGAAGTTGGTGGCAGGGTTGAGGCCTTCTAGTGCTGTCAGTTGGCGCTATCGACTTGACCGGTGTGATCTTTTGCCACTTCACTTTGGCCAGTTTTCCTTGAGCTTTGCGTTCCTCCACCTTTTCTAGAAAGTCCTAGATCATGATCTAGCCTCACCTCACCTCTGGAAGATGCACCTCCTTGGTCTATGAGGAAATCCATACAACCAGAGGCTGAACCTCTCCTTGACCGCCTCTAATGGCACGCCATGGGCTGTGAAACATTCTAAGCCCCACACCCAGCTCGGCTCGGTGAACAATTTATTCTATGCCGACCGACCACTTAGGCTCCAAACATTGTAAGGCCACAGAGAGAGTATCTATCTTTGAGTTCCCCACCATGAGGCCAAGAGCTAGGAAAAGGGATGAGATATCCAAATTGGTTTGCGACCTCCATTCACACTTAAGGAACTCATCCCTAAATAGTGTTGATAACACCTCCATGAAATCGGGGTCGTCAAAGTGAAAGATGTTACCCAACCTATGTGTCATGATTTCATCTCAAAACCCTGGGAGTTGGTTTGGAGAGTGAAGCAAGAAATTTGCCTCCATGACAGACAATACCTTACTCCCTATGTAGAGTATGAAACTCAGCCTTCCTTCTTAGGACCAAAATACTCTTGGCTCTTGATGACTATTTTCTTATACATAATTCTCCCCAATATTCTCTCTTTAAAGAGAGGCATTGCTTGGCTGCATCCCATGAGAATGCTGTCACAATAAGTGCTTCTTTGTACAGGCTCTTATGAAACCGTCTTGCAATTGCCATCGAACTTGTGCGAGAGAGGGAGGGAGTACTGGGTATCTATTATAGAATGATGCCAAATCTATCCGTCATCGATTTTGTGATTCATTTCATTCATGCAAAGCGGGTTACTGATGCTTGTCTTCCCACGATGCTGAGTTTCCAAGCAATTTGGCTGATTTGAATGTGCTCCTTCACGCAATAAAGGTTTTAGAATACACAAGATCACCTTGTGTTTATACCCGCACCCCCATTGTTATAAATGTTGATGTTGTTGAGTCCCAAGGCCAATCCCATTACGTCATCTAGTCCCATCCAATATCAAGTTTACTATAATCTTCCATCAATTCTTTATTCTCATTAAATGACCTTCTTACTCCAATGTTTGAGAGTAAGTCTACTAGGTCGTTGGCTTCTCTGGGAACGTGGCTGATTTGGACCTCCATGATCTGAATCAAAATGACTTGGATGCTACAAATATATTGGTTTAAATACCATGCCTCCATTGCACCTTTTTTAATACTGTTAATGACTAACAACGAGTCCCCCTCCAAAATCAATTTTTGCACCCCTGAAGTGTTTGCCATGCGGGCTGATCCAAGTGCTGCTTGGAATTCAACAACATTCTTTGTTCCATCTAACAAGCGTGAGGCACCCAAAGCCACAATGTGACCATACTCTGACCGTTCCACGTAGCCAGTGCCTAAAGGGCCTGGATTCCCTTTTGAAGCACCGTCGAAATTGATTTTGATCCAAATTGGCGGTGGTGGAAGCCACTAAATTTTTGTGTGGTCACCTACAGTAGGTTTATCCCTACAAATCCCTTGAATGGGCCTGAATTTGATAAATGGCCACTCTTTTTGGATCTTGAGATTCCTATTATCAAAAGAAGTTTTGGATGTGTTCACGTGGGCTGCTGGATTTGACACTAGCTCTGAGATAGTTTTTTCTAGTATGGATAGGAACCTTCTAGTGTCTTCCTCCTCCCCATCAAAAATCCACCCATTCCTCTCCTTCCAGATAGTCCACAGAGTGGTAGACGGCACAACTGTCCAGATTGAGGCAAAGGTGGATTTTGACTTCGGAGATAGCCAAGATTCTAGCCATTCTCAAAGTTTCCCTAGCATGGGGGCCTGCCATCCTAATTTTGAGTCCCCAAAAATGATGATAAAAGAGGGCAGTGAACCCATCTAGACCCGGGGCCTTGTCCCCCCATCCCAAACAGGGTATTCTTGACTTCCCCAACAGTGGTTGGTTTCATGAGAAAGGCATTTTGGGCAGGGCTGATGCATGTTGGGCTGATGCATGTTGGGATTGTGTTAAGAATGTCCTCGGAGGGGTTGTTTTGTTGCCTTTCTACACAAAATATGTTTGAGAAGTATCTCACTGTCTGTGCAAAATCATAGTTCATGAACATATGATCTATAGTTTCCTCTGCCTTCCCACATAGGACACATCTGAAAGGTCCTACAAAACCAAGTTGCATTCACTTTTCCCCTGTTAGATTTTTTCTATTGCTGGCCGGCCATGTGAATACTCCAACTTTGGGGAGAACATGCTTATGCCAATAGACTTTTCCCTCCCAATCTACTAATTGTAATTTGTCCTCAAGTAGTGTATATCCAATCTTCACTGAGTATTTACCACTTTTAGACCCACACCATTGTAGAGTATCTTTTTTAGTGGTAAACATAATAGGTCTCTTACTGAGGATTTCCTTTAAACATTCTACATCTGGTAGTGGCAACCCCAAAGTGTCAATATTTTTCCATTTGACCAAAACACCTTCCTCAAAAGCCCGATGTTTGAATAAGTCAGTCACCTTGGGCCCCTAGTTTTGAGATGTTACATCAATGATTCTTTGTGAAATATCTATATTTTGCAATGTTGTTTGGCCATTCCATGAGTCACTCCAAATTTTTTCTTATTTTCCCTCCCCCACTAGCCATGTCAGATGATTTGTGATTAGATGCTTGCAGCTTAGAAGGAAATTTTATAGCACTGAGCCTTTGGCTGGATTTGCAATTGTGCTCATATTCTGTCCCTGTCCTGATTTTCAAGGTATTTGGCTTGAAAAAATTTGACCCATCTTTGATCTGGAGCGCTGAACATCTGCCATATCAAATTTGCTCCCATAGCTTCATTAAGAAGCTTCCAGTTTCTCATTCCAACACTGCCCTCGCCCTTTGGAGCATAGAGATTTTCCCATGCTGTCAAAGCGATTTTATCGTGATCCTGGACCCCATTCCAGAGGAACTTTCTCATCTATTGTTGAATGGTTTTAATTACTTTTGAGGGGATTTTAAAACATGCCATTGAAAAATTTGGCATAGAAGATATCACTGTTTTCAAAATCAATACTCTCCTTGCCATTGTTAGCCACTTACATTTCCATCCCTCAAGTTTCGTGACACAACCATCAATCAGATTTTTCCAATGAGTGAATTTGGGAGATCTAGAAAAGAGAGGAGTGCCAAGAAACTTACCTGGAAGTTTACCAATGTGGACTCCAAAAATATATGCTATGAAATTTTGTGTACCATTCTCCGTATTGAAGAAGAAAATCTTTGATTTGTCCCAGTTTACACTTTGTCCCGACAAAGAACTGTAGGGTGTAAGAAAAATTTTCATCATCGTTGCTTCCTGCATAGTGGCTTGCCCAAAGAGACAAGTGTCATTCAAAAATTGGGAGTGTGAGGTGGGAGCCAGACCTCAAGAAATCTCAATTCCTTTCCAACTCCTAGCTTCCCTCTTGCATGTGATAGAACGCCCCAAAACCTTTGCCAGAAGGATGAATAAAAAAGGGGAGATGGGGTCTCCTTGCCTCAGTCCTCTTGAGGTGATGAAAAACCCTTGAGGGCTTCCATTGATCAGAATCGAGGTCCTATAGTCTGAAATCATACTGGAGATCCATGCAACCCAACCAGGTGAAAAGCCAACTTTAGAAGAACTTTACTAAGAAACCCTCTATCAACTTGGTCGTATGCTTTTCTGATGTCTAATTTAACCACCATTCTCTGCTGTTTGCATGATTTTGTAGAGTGAATAGCCTCATGGGCTACAATTATGCCATCTACTATGCTTCTATTCGGAGTGAATCCACTTTGTTCTTGAGAGATTAATTTGTCCAGAACCAATTTAAGTCTGTTCACTGCCAGTTTAGAAATAATTTTATATATGGTATTGCAAAGCGAAATTGGACAAAATTCATCAAATGCTCCCAGTTTATCTTTTTTTTTTTGGAATGAGAGCAACTAATGTATTATTTAATAAGTGTGAATTTTGTGACTATTTAATGAAGGGACATGGTATTAAGAGAAACAAGAAGATATAAAAGGGAGTTTGATTAGATGAGAGGAGTATGCATTTGTGGAGTTAAAAAAAGATAGATCAAGTGATACACCAAGAGAGAGAATTATATAAAGAATATTAATTCAGAACTATATAAGGAGTTCTTGAGAAAACTTTGAAGCAATTAAGTTTATAACAGATTTGAAGGTGACATTAAAACTTCATTATAGCGAAATAGTGAAGAATATTTTGGGACTGACTTATAGTCATTTTATAGGAAATTTTAAGATCAATTTGAGAGAAAGAGTTATAACATAGATTATGAATAATACATTCATCAATAATCCTTGTAGAGGTGGAGATTTTAATGGGACATTAGTTCCTCTAAGTGAATGAGGGGTTGGTGCCTTTAGTGGACAAGTGGTCACTTATTGAATGAGGGTTTACTGCTTCAAAATTTATAAAATAAATTATTATATAAAGTAATTAATTTGTCATGAATTTTTTTGTGTAAGGGTTTCCACGCAAATATTGTGTTCTTTGAATTTGAATGATAGTTCTAATTGTGATTGGTAAATTTTAATTTGGTAAAAGTTATTGTTATACTAATTAACCCCCTTCCTATTGTAACCATGTGCTCATCAATTGGTATCAAATTTTGCTCCTTCAAATTAGTCTAATTAACTAGAAGGAAGATCTAAAATATCACACATGTTTGGACAAGAGGCATTCTCTTCAAAACAAGGCCCCATTGTTTGATGGAAAAAACTATGTTTTTTGGAGCATGAGAATGGAGACTTACATAAGTGTCCCAGGCTATGAAATTTGGCAATTAGTGATAAATGGATATAAATCCCCCATCAACTCCAAAATATTTGATAAGAAAGAAGGCATATGAAAGTAATACAAGAGAAAATAATGAAATTTTATGTGGATTAACATAAATAGAACTTTTGAAGGTGATGCACTGAAAATTGGCTAAAGATATATGAGATAAGTTAAGAGATTTCTATGAAGGAGACACCAAGGTGAAGAAGGAGAAACTTCAAACCAATAGAAGGGAATTTGAAATCCTAAAAATGTTGGATGAAGAAAATATGGTGTCTACTTGAAGTTGATGAAAAAATTAATACCATAAACGGTCTTGGTGAAGAAAACAAGGAGTACCCCATAGCTCAAAAAAATATTAAGGTTATCGCCTTATAGATTCAATTCTAAAATCTCTATGATAGAATAAATCAAGGACTTGGACAAATTATCCATGGATGACCTACATGGAATCTTCACAACATACAAAATGAGGATAAAAATGGGGATACATCTAAAGGAGATTAGGCTTCAAAGATATTCTTAGAATATGGATAAAAAACCATGTCAAATAGAACCTTTGAGGTAGAAATGGGTAAATAAGAAGCTCTTTGTTTTGAAATTTATAAAAAATAATAATAATAAAAAATTCCATTCAATTGTGGAAAGTTGGACACTTTATAAATTTTTTCTCCTTATATAATGGAAATTGATAGAGACAAATAATAAGGACCTTATTCAATTAACTAAAGAAAATCTAGTCACAAATTTAACAAGAAAGAGACTTATGACTGAAAAAAGAGCCTTTATGCATATAGAGACAATAGTTCATCCAATGAGATTGATTGGGATAACTACAAAGAGAAAATATTATTGATGGCATTTTGAACTAAAAGGAATAACATAGAAAATAGTGACAAATAAATTAATCTCTCACACAAGGATGAAAATATGAAGCCTAATCTTGAAGATGATGATGAAGATAGATTTTTAGAGGATGTCTATCATGCCATAGATGAAATTGAGGGACTTAGAAAAAGGAATTTAAAATATAAGAACCTATTTCAATAAGAGTGCTAGGTGAACAAATCTTTGAAGAATCAATAATCAGTTTTAAAGTTCAAATAGAAGAAGAAAATAAAATATAGGAACAAATCATATCAAAACTAAAGCTTAAGGAAGAAACATGTAAACAACAACAACCTAAAAAGCTTCTACAAGAAATGAATTAGAGAAAACAACAATCAATATGAACATAAATCTCAAGTTTGAGAAAAAAATCTAAATTTATAGGAGATATTATCAATAACAAAAGACCATCGTAAAAATAAATAGGACTATGTTATGAAAAAAAATAGAAGGCAAATGAAGAATAATCCAAGGTATCATTAAGAGAGACTAACAAATAAAATTCAAGGGAGAATGCAACCAATCAAGGAAAATTATGTTGTACTTAAACAAAGCACACTCCAAAGGAACAAGAAGAATATTTTTAAGACATCCACACCACAAAGATAATTTCATATGACCAAATAGATGTCAAGTCAATGTTTTGCAATGGACATCTAGAAGAAGTGGTCTATATTGAACAAGCTGAAGGATTCATCTTTTTAGATCACAAATACTATGTATAAAAGCTCAAGAAATCTCTATATGGATTGAGAAATCTCCTAGAGCTTGTTACTCTAGATTAGATAAATATTGGCGAGACCAAGGAATCATGAGATATGTAGCAAATACAAATCTCCACTTCAAATTTAAAGTTGGCCATCAATTGATTATTGTAGTATATTGATAATATCATCTTTGGAGGTAGAAAAAATAACATGTGTCAATATATTTCTCAAAGGATGCAAAAAGAGTTTGAAATTTCATTTTTAGGTGAGTTTTCTTTCTTCCTAGATTTACATATCTCTCAATTCAGTCATGCAATTTTTCTTTCACAAATAAATATGCTAAAGAAATGTTTAAAATGTTTAGGATGAAGGAATTATATACTGTAAGTACACATATGGTCATATAGTAAGCTAAGTAAATATGATGATTCTCCTTAACCTAATCAAATGCTCTACAAATATTTGATAGAAAAATTTCTTTATTTGACATCCTCAAGACTATATATTATGCAATTAGTTAGGACTATTGCAAGGATTCAAGCATATCCTAAAGAGACACGTGTATAAGAAATGAAGAGAATCTTCAAATATTTAAAAGGAACCTTGGACTATGGCTTATTGGTACCCAAGATGAATAATTCACCTTAAGAGAATTTAAATTTTTTGATTGGGCAGGTAGTTTGGATGATAGAAAGAGTACTATTGGTAGTGCATTCTTCTTACGTAATTATCTCATTTCAAAGTTTAGTAAGAAACAAACTTTAGTTTCCCTATCCATTGCTAAAGAAAAATATATTGAACAACAACCTCATGTTGTACTTAGGTTATTTTATGTCTCAAACATTGAAAGATATCAAAGTAGAGTATCATCACATAGTGCCTATATTTTGTAATAGCTCATATGCCATTAATATTTCAAGAATAATCGATAAATATGGACTATGTTACTACCAAAGAACATACAATGGATATATTTATAAATCCTCTTCCTTAAGAGACTTTTGAGTTTCTTAGACATAAGTTAGTGGCACTGCCCTTTCCTTACATGGAGACTTATATTCACTATCATACCTTTTCTAGTGATATCAAAGGGAGATAAAATAAAACAAGGGAGTCTTGGAGAAATGGGGAGAATTGTACATTCAAGATAATTTCCTTGAGAGGTTTTCATCAATGAAAAAGGTGGAGATTTTAGAAAGTTTTTCATTGATAGAAATCATGGTAAAAGTATAAGCAACAATAATGTGAAGGATATCTAAGACACTTAGTAAAAAAACATACTACAACAATATAACAACTAGAAAACAACATTGATTAAACAAAGGAAAAAATTATCAATATATAACAAACATGAGATGACAATACAATGAGTCTCCTGATATAGTAGTGGTGATAATGTAACAAGTTCTACAAAAATGACTTTACAAGGAAAGACAATACATTACTATCATGAGAAATTAAAAGTAAAAGTAATATCTATATTAGAAAAACATCAACTTCGATGACCATTAAGAATAAAATCAATATCTATACTAGCAATCGCACCTTAGTGTGCAATGGGAACACCGTAGAGTTATGGAAAGGTCATTTCAGTATGTGTTCCTTTGTTTGTCACTCATTCTCATCCTCTCTAGATCTCCTTATCTTTGTATCAATATAGCTCGCCATCTATATATCTTTATAACTCTTCCTTTCTATGTCTCCCTCTGTATCTCCCTAGAACTCTTTCTATATTTACCTCTTGATCTATCTCTAACTCTCTATTTGCTTTTCCCCATCCCCCCACTTTATATTCATCTATATCTCTATCCAACCATCTCTCTCCATCACCCCCTTCCTATACCTTTTAATATTTACATCTCTATATTTATTCTCCCATCTCTCCTTCTATATGGATCTCTATCTTGTCATCTATCTATCACTCTCTATGCCTATATATCTCCCCTTTCTACCTCTCTCTATTAATTTCTACTTATATCTTTATCCTTATATTTCTCCCTCTCTCATTCTCTATTTTTTTTTTGTATATTTACTTCTTCCATCTGTACTCCCCACTCTCTCTTCTCTCCATCTCGCTCTTCCTCTCAATCTCCATCTCCACACCTCTCTCTATATTCTTACACTATATCTTTCTCTTTCTTCTGCACCCCTCCCTCTTTCTATCCCTATCTCTCCATCCTCACACATACACACGCCCTATCTATCCCCCTCACACACACACATTATCACTCCATCTAGACACATCTATCTCTATCCATCCATCTCTCCATGACCCCTTTCTTATACATTTAAGTCTGCATAGATTGGACATTTCTAAGCCGACTCAAGGCTTATAGGCTATGAAGATGTTCATTGATATATTCCCAGCTATCAACATCATTTGATAAACAATGCATTACCTATGTTGTCTGCCCATTTGCCGTCTTTTTTATCATAAAGGAAAATCATCATAGCATCAAACTTGGGTTTGATTGACGTAAGATGAAAATAACAGATGTCCTTTCAAAGCAATTAAATCTACTTTGAATGAATGTCTTTATATTTCAAATTTTCCACTTGTGGACTTCATTTTTGTTTTAAAGGTGGATGTTGGATAGCTCGTTTTTAATGATTTATTAATATGGAAAATATATTTATAAATTCACTCTAAATCACTCCCTAAACTGCGTATTTAAGTAGAGTGGATAGTGTAAATACAAATAGACAATTGAAGATTATCACTTCGAAAAAGTAACTGTAGCGAACAAGGTAAATTAGCTTAACATATAAAATACTCGAGCTTTATTACTCATTGATATCATATCTGAAAAGTAAAGTCTGCCCTATTCATCTTTTCCTCACATGAAGATACCAAATAATGTATAATATTTTAAATTTTTTTAATGAATTTATTAAAAAATTTAAAATAATTAAATCTATATTTAAAGGTACAAATCTCTACTATAATGAAAATTTTTAACAATGAAATGGAAAATGAATTTTTTAATAATTTTAAATAATTAAATAGATATATTTTTCTTTTAAATTATAATATTAATAAAAATTCAATGTTGTTCAAATTAATAATTTGTTAAAAATATTATTAAAGATTTTCTTGTCAAAATGAAATTTTAAAATCCATATTTAATCAAAATCTAGAAACAAATTTTTTTTTTTTTTTCTTGTAAATACCTAAATTATTGTATACAAATGAAATATTTATCTCAATTTTATTTCAATGTATTATTGATACAGAACAATGACATTACTCTTCGTTGATAACTCTATCTACCCCTCTATAACTTTATCTACATCTCTCTAGCTCTCTCTATCCCTCTAGCTTTAGCTACCTCACTCTATCTTTTTCTATTCATATCTTTCTTGCTCTATTTACCTCTCTCTATCTCTTTCTATCACTCTCTATCCGTCTCGATCTCTCCTACTCTATTTCTCTCTCTCTATCTCTCCTCTCTCCATACATAGCTATCTATATCACTCCCTCCCTCTCTAATTCACTCCATCTCTACTACTTTATATATGTATCTCTTTTTCTCCCTTGTATTTTAATGATTCATATGCATGTGAAATGTTATTCTAACTTATTAATAATTGCTTTAAAATTCATAATAATTATAAATATCTATAAACATTTTGATCAAAACAATGTGCATAAAAAACTATAAAAATAATAGAACTCTAATTTTAAATAGTCTCCTTTATAAACTGGCACTCTATGGGGTAGGAAATTTGCATCGGTGTCGTTACTTCCGTAAAGTAATATTTAAATTTAAGAAATAATTTAACTTTTTTTAAATAATAATAATAAGAGAGAATTAAAATAATTTGTTAATTTAAACATAAATTTTGTTGATTAGATTTTTTAACGAAATGCATTTTTAAAAAATATTTATAATAAATTATATAAAATTTACTAATTTGGATGATATTTTTAATATTGTTTTTTTTAATATATGTTTACTTGCTAACAAATAAGTTGTAGATTTTAAATTCTATATAATTTAGACTTTTATAAAAAGTTAAAAATTCGATATAGAATTTATTAATTGAAACACTTAATATAAACATAAAAATGAATTTTTTTTAGTTAAATGCGTATACTTTATTATAATTTAAACATTGTATACATTTAATTTAATAATATAACCCAATGCAACCTTTAAATTTTTTTTTTTTTTTTAAATTTATAAATTAATATTTAAATGAATAATTTATTTAATAAAGAACAATTGTTATAAGGAGAACAATTGTAGTAATAAGTGGTAGAGGAGGGGAGAGAATTAACTCCTAGAGTGAACCTGACATTTTTCAAATGGCTTCTATTAATTTAATTCATTAACGACGTCAAATGTCTTTAGATATATAATGATAAACCAAAAGAATAAAATGTCTTAAAATAATTAAAAAACAATTTTTTTTTCGATTATTTAATTAAATATTAAAAATATACAATAGATAAATGATAATTTTTAATTAGAAATTTGATAAATTATCTTGTGAAATTATTTTATTTATTTTAATGTTGATAGATGAATGCTTGACTTTAATTAACTTTCTATTTATTTATATTAGTAGAAACAATGCAAAAAAGGCTAGGTTCAATTATACTAGTTAATTCTCTTCCCCACCACTTATTACTACGATATACTAACATTTCAAAAAATATTTAAAGATTACATTAGATTATATTATTAAATTAAATATTAACTTATATTTAATATAACTTTATTAATATTTACATATTAATTATTACAATGAAATGTTAATTCAATCGAATGAAAAAATAAAAAAATTAGAAAGTAGTGATAAAGATTTAAAAATTTACAATATATTCTATATAAACTATTGGAAAATTAGTTATAATATGCAAAATTGAATTTTTCTACAAAAGATATTATTTTATATAGAGAATAACCAAATTGAACTAATATAACTTGCTTTGATTTTTTTTAAACAAAACATATATTTCTCTTTCCCGTATATGCGGCCAGAATATTCAGTTGCAGAAATAAATGTAATCACTGGTATTCATTTGATGCTAAAAGCATGAAAATCAGGGCAATGAACTGAACAAAATAATATATTTACCACCTAACAGAATAAGTGAATAAATGCATCATTGCCTCCCACTTGCAGAAAGAAAGCAAGTAAATAAATTCAAGTTGAAGTAGTAATTAGAAAAACCCTACAATATCACACAATGACATTTTAAAATACAACAACCATAACTAATACGACAAGCATACAACATACAACTTTATTATACTACCGCGTCACCGTGTTATTATAAAAGACCTGCATATAATACATAGGAAACGGATCCCGAAATAAAAGAAAAAGCTCGAATTCATAGAGGCAATGGATGGTTGTTTCTCTATAGTTATTATTGTACACTACTCTGCTCTAAAATATCCCGACTACCGCTATGAAAAGGAAAGAGAAATAAGATCTCTATAATTTTCATTGAAGAAGCTATTTAATGTCTACAGTGCTTCTACTGTGCTCTTCCACCTGTTCACCATTAATGGAAGAAATAGTATGTTCTTCTCTTGAACCATTTGCACTGTTATTTTCTTCTTCCCTAATCAAAACCTCCATTTGTCTGTGACCCAATTCCATAGATGGATCACACTGCTTCTCAACGTTGGCCCTGCAAAGAAGGCACGTAGAATGAGAAAAGAACCACATTTCAATGCAGTCCACGTGAAAGCTGTGATTGCAGATGGGCAAAAACTTGACCTTGTCGTTATCCTGGAATTCAGACAGGCAAATGGAGTAGCGTAAGCCATCAGTGAAATTTTCAGGCTTGCAGAGGAAAACAGGGAGGGAATTGAGAATGTCGTTGTGGATGCCTTCGGTGGTGGAGGTCAAAAAGAAGACATCCACTGCTCTGCGAGAAAATGGAGGAGATCGTGAAATCCCATGATGGGCGTTGGAATACCTGTGTCTAAAGTGAAAACACCATTGATCTTCTTGTTGGGCGTAAATATGAGAGGAGAGTTAGTGACGGGATGCATTATAAATTATAAACGGTTTTGCAATGATAATAATTATCAGGTTTTGACTATAGACATTGATTTATTAAATGAAATTAATAAAATATATAATCCAAAAGGTATGATTTAGCTTGAGATTTATTTGTGTTAAGGAAAAGATGTGATTTGTGCAATCATTATTAATAAGTGTGAAAGTTGTGACTATTTGATGAAGGGACATGTCTCTAAGGGGGGTGATAATATATAAAAGGGAAGTTGATTAGATGAGCGAAGTATGTGTGTGGAGTTAAAAAGATCATAGATCAAGTGCATAAGAGAGAGAATGATATAAAGAAGATTAATTTGGAAGTATATAAGTATTTCATGAGTACATTATGAAGAAGATATTTTGATCTCGTTGTGATAAATCAATAATCAAGTTTATAGAAGATTTAAAGGTGGTATAGATGTAATACCCACCCATAGTTTATTTTTAGTTATCGATGTCTATCTCTTTTAGGCTATTATTTTTAGTTGGTTATGTTGAATTCTTTTAGGCCACATTTTATGTGAGCATTTATTATCTCATTTGGTCGGTGATGTTTGGATTTATGACACTTTCATTTATGATTAGATATTACTTGTGTTAGATATCATGTGTTAGTAGATAGATGGTGAAGATGTATTTCATGATGTTATTTCTCATATGTTGATGTTAGATCTGTGATGTTTCTTACCCCATACTTGCATGTGTATGGTTAGCATATATATTTATATTCTTGATGGTGTGTTTGATATGGTAGAGGATGAAGACGTAGTTACTCGCATTACGAGATCCACACAATTGACTGATCCCTGCCATTTTTTGTTGTTTTATATATATTGGATGCACATGCTTGTTCTTGTGATGACAAGTTTATAGTCACTGAGCATCGTCTTCCCTGAATTGGTAGGAGTGAGCGTGCCCATATATGCATCTCAAATGGTAAAAGAGGGGAGTTAACAGTCAGACCTAAAACCTTATCCTAAGCCTATTTTGTCCTAGGATTGGGCAAGAATTAGTTTGACTTCCCTACTCGAATTCGTCCAGGTGACGTGAATTCATGGATTCCTTCCTGTTGAGTTTGTTTGTGTTTTGATTTGGTTGACTTCATTTTGTGTGCTATTATTTGCTTAATGTACTTCATCAATTTATGTGAATTGATTTTTATTAGGGATAATAATTGTTAGTAAATAATTATGCCGATATCTATGTTTGTTTAATTAAATATTAAATGTAGAGTATTTAATTAATGAAAATAAATTAAATACCTATGTTTAAATAAAGAAATTTAATTATAGAATATTTGGATTTAATTAAATATTAAATTCAAATTGTGAATTAATAAAGCCCTTTTGATTTATTTAATATTTAAATATTTAGTGGCATGATTAATATCGTGCTTAAACAATTTAATGTATTTATAATAATATTTATTTAATTACTTGCACATTACAATTGATTAAATTAAATTATAAATCCATATGCAAGTTGTTTTGAAATAATAAGTGTGAGTTGCGCAATCAAATATATTTTATTTAATTAATTATTAATTTATTTGAAAAATGGGAGTCGAGTTAAATTGAGTGGAGTTGAGTTCTATTTTCTCAGATTGCATGAATGAGGGAAATGATTTTTCTCTTTATTAGAAATTTTTAATTTTATTAAGGGTTACACAGGTTTAGAGGATTGGATTTTTGGTGTTTGGATTTTGGGCACGAAGGATTCATTTTGAAAGCTTAGGAGTATTTTGGAATCGTTGAATCTTCATTTCAGGCCATTGTTGTTTCAGATCTGTTGGTGAATTCAAGGTAGGGTTTGAAAACTCTTGTAAATTTTACTTTTAAAAAGATTGTCTTCTCTGTGTTTGTTGATTTTAAATGCAATTTGATTATGGAGGATGATCTTGGTTTTGTACTGTTGAATTGTTATTCTCTGTGGTTGAGAAAATTTGAGAAATTGATGTTGATTTCTGTGAAAAGAAACTTCTGTAGAACCTAGATTTGTTAAGGAGAAATTGGGCAATCCAGGTTTTCATTTAACACAATTGTGAATTTCAATTATTAGAAAACCCAATTCAGATTTGTCTTTCTTTTGATTAAATTTGGTTTTCTAAAATTTTCTAGATTCAATTACGTTTTGAATTTTTATGCAAAAAACCTTATGATCTTCATTCCAAAACAAAATTCTTTCCAATCAGTTATTAGATGCACAAATAATTTGTATATATATAGTTATCCAATTATCTTGGTCATTTTAGCCCTTGAATCCTTTTATTTAAAAAATAAATAAATTATTATAGCTTGTTTTTTTTATTGGTTAGCTTGTTGTTTTTTATTTCCAAAAAAAACATAGTTAAAAAAAAACTAGTAAAAAAAATATAATACTTTCTTTGAAAAAAGTTGTTTTGTTTCATTATATATATATATATATATATAAAATAGTGAAAAACATATTTAAAAAATGTTAGTGGGCGGTGGGGTTTTCACCTCCACCCACCCCGTAGCTGCAAGTTGCCGAGGGCAGCTTGTTGTCATTCGACAGCAAGGATGCCAATGACAGCTTAAAGCCGCCACAGTTTAAGGAAGGGGGCGTGGGGCCCGTCCCTCACCCCCCATTCACTTTTTAATTTTTTAAAAAAAGCTTTTAATTTTTTTAAAATTTTTTTAATTTAAGTTTTAATTTTATTGAATATGTTATATATATATATATAATATTATAAAATTAAAATTTAATTAATGTTTATTATTACTATTAAGTATTAATTATTAATAGTAAAGTATTATTATTAGGGGTGACCCTTTGGTGAAATGGTGGGGCTTCTTGCCTGTAGTGCCTACAACAAAGGTTCAAACCTCGCAGGGTTACTCTTTACTGCTTCAATAATTAAGAGGCCCCTAAGATCTTGTATCTTGATTTACCCGCGACATGTGGAGTGGGGCATTTGCATTCTGCCTAGGGAGTACATCCCTAGCTTAAATTAAGGAGCAACTCTTTGATTTTAATATTTTCCTTGTCAGTAAAAAATTTTTAAAAATGAGGGAGAAGCAGGATTTCCTCTGGAGGCAACGGTCACTTGCAACAAGAGGTGATGGAGTTGGAGGACAATCTTGTGCGAGGATGGGTTTCAAAGAACACCCAGGGAAGAACCATAGTGGCCATGGATATTATAGATGGCCTTTCAATACACACAACTCCATACACCAGAAAGATCATTTTTTTGCGGAATGACGGACTGGGGAAGTAATCAGAGACCTCTAGCAAGCAGACCTGTTTGAAATGGAAGGAGAAGGGAGAACTGGAACACAACCAGTGAGTAGGCTCCAGTTCACACTCAGTTTGGCAAAAAATTTGATTTTATCAAGATAGCGCACAAGTTCTATTGACCGAAGCGGGCGGTGGAAAAAGAGAATGAGGCAGATCCACCACCACATGCCAACACCAAAGAGGATAATATTAAATTTGAGGTAATGTCTGTTAGATTTATTAAACACAAATCCTCCCAAGAACACCTGCATGCATGACTGTCACAAGAAGAAGCAAAATACAGAAGACAGAAGAACAACTATGGAGGCCAAAAAGCCAGAGACATCGTATGCAACGGAAAACAATATATTAACGATATGTTTCTATCAATTACAATGTGATGTAAAAAATCTGTAATAAAAACTAAGAAGTGAATCCTTATAAAAGGAATCACGAAACCCTAAAAGGGAAACCCTAAGGTTAGCTAAAGCAAACTATAGTGAATAGGTGAGTTAGTAATTAGATCATAATGATTTAATTAATAACCCGATAGACTATTACTCTAACACCCCCCCTTAAGATAAGCTTAGGGAGAAGAAAAACCTAGGAAACTACTGCAGAAAGC
>MU227615.1:2265282-2278844 GCA_018584345.1 Thuja plicata | reverse complement strand
GGCGCGTTGCCCTGCAGCGGCGCGCGGGTGGCCCGCGGGCGGCGCGGGCTGACTACGCCCGAAACTCTTAAAAAACATGTTTTTTTTTTGAAATTTTTGAGATTTTTTTCTCGATTTTTGAGCCGTACGGCCCTAGGAGGCCAAAAAATTTGCCTGTGCTCACGGAGGCCAAACTAGTCAAATTTTATATGATTTCGACTCTCCCGGGCCTTCTGAACGCAATGGCAGAGTCCGTTTCTGCTCAATGTTCTCTAGAAGATCATGCCTCCTCCAAAGTGACAAAAAAAACCTCATAAAAGCTGTGGCTATCGTCTTCGAATCGAGGCTTCAAAAATCTTCAACCTAGGCAGCGACAGGGTGGCTCTGATACCATGTAGGATTTCACAAATGCAAATCCACAGAATGCCAAGAACACCTGCAAGCAAAATGCCAGAAGCTGAATCGAAACCTGTGAGAGAGAGAGCTAGGGTTTTGAGAATCTCAGCGGAGTGAGAGAAAAATTATATTTCCCAAAAGAATTGATTACAATAATTACAAAAAGCGGCTTATAAGGTGAGAAACCCTAAAGCCGGAGAAAGCTAGGTTTGTGCATTTAATAATTAATAAACATATTAATTATTATGCACCTAAATGACAAGCTTAAGTGAAAAAGAATAATAGTGTACTTTAATAATTAAACCAAATAGATTTAATTATAAAGAATAATGTACTATTACTCTAACAGTTAGGATTAGGCTGAAAGCTAATCTAACAATGTTAACACTTAAGATCTCAAACTCTTTATGGATAGACGCAGTAGGATCCTTTAAAGATAGGGCTTTTTTCTTCAAATGGTTGGGGCCATAGCCATCAGTGTCTCTTATTCGAGGCTAGTGTAGTCAGGTGTGGGGTAAGGAGGTAAAACTCGAAACCCTCACAAATGGTTTTTATATGGGTATCTGCTCTGTGAAAGAGGAAAAAGAATGGATCCTAAAAAATGACCCTTATCTAATCAATGGGAAAGGAATCTACATAAAGGATTGGATTGAAAATTTTGATCCAATGAATGAGAAGCTAAAGGATTATCCGGTGTGGCTGAACTTGAATAATCTCCCAATGGAATACTGGGATGAAACCACTCTGGAGAAAATTGGGAACAAGATTAGCACCTTTGTTTTTGCAATAGAGGTAATCAGTAAAAAAGACTCCTCTATACACCCTAGAATCCTTATATATCTCCAAAGCAATGACCCCATCCCATACTTTATTTTATTGGGGACGGAGCATGAGACCTAGAAGAAATGGATAGATGTGTGGGAGGGAGAAGAAAACCTGATCTCCCCCACAAACCCTATGACAAATGGGAAAAAAAGGGGAAAGGTTTGAAGGAAGACATGATTTTGGATCAATTTGAACTAGAATTCCTAATATCCAGGAAAGGTGCAACAGATATGATGGCTAACCAAATGAACAACCTAGACAGAGAATAGTTCAATACTCCTCTAGGGAGGCAGGAGTATAAAAATGCTAGAGAGAAAGCCATTATAGAAACTGATCAATATAATTAGGAAGAGGCAGACAGATTATCCACCCAATAGATTTTGGAAACTTACCACTCCCCAAGGCATAAGCAATTGAGCTCTAATGGATCCCCAGGTGGGGAAGTAGATATGGTGCTAAGAGGGATGCAGGATGGTAAGGACAAAGCCACAGTAAGCCTCTCCACACAAGAATTGAAATGCATGTCTCTCTCACAAATAAGGGAAACATATGTGCCCGAGCAAAGGCCCCCTTCCCCTGATACCCTTTTCCCCCACCTACAGGAGGTAGTGAAGGAGAAAGAGCCTCAAAGGAAAGGTGTGGAGGGTGAAAGCCTTTCAATCATTCAAGCTACTTTAGAAAGACTGTTCCCCCCATTGAAGGATGCTATAGTCTGCCTACAGACCCCAAAGGAAGGAAGGAAGGAACCTCTCCACCAAGCAACCTCCGATCCAGGATTGAACACTAATAGTGGGCATAAAGACTTTAAGGACATAGAAATCATACCAATCAGAAACATGAACAAATCATTAGAAGAAGAAAAAATTATTCCAGAAACCTCGGAGGAATGGGAATCAGAGTTCGATGAATAGCTTGGGGAAAGTGATGTGAATAACCTGGGTCTCTTTGAAACCATGGGAGTCCTAGAGAAGAGGTATATAGGACAAACAATATCAACAAAGAAAAACCCAAACACTGGGCCAAAAGGAAAGAGAGGAGAAAAATCCACAAGAGAAAAGCTGAAGGTAGCAGGGAATGCTAAAAACCAATCCAAACTGAGATTGGGAAATGGCTATAGTAATGCCATTTCCCTGGAGCCATGAAAACCTTATCGTGGAATGTCAGGGGCTGTAATGCCCCTGACAAGATTCATTTGATAAAGCAATGCCTTGATCAAATGAAACCAGATTTAGTGATTCTTCAGGAAACCAAAATAAAGATGGAAGACAATGAGTTCTTTAAGCAAAAGTTTAAGTGGTGGAAATGTGCACTGATGGGTGCACAAAGTGCTTCAAGAAGACTTGGTGTTCTTTTGAATGATAGCACTATTGATGTATCAGTAATTCAACAAGATCTTCATTGGCAGTGGCTAAGAGTGCACGTTAAACATCTCCACTGCTGGATATCTTTCTTTAACATCTATGGACCAAATAATAGGGGACAAAAAAAGATGTTATGGGAAACATTGAAAGGGATTTTGGAGAATATTACAAATGAGGTAGTCATTTTAGGAGGGGATTTTAATGCTATCTTAACTCTGGAGGACAAAAAAGGTGGAAAAGGGTGGAGCAATGAGAATCAAAGAGACTTCAACTCCTTTGTTACTGATTGCGGACTGATGGATTTACCTTTCAAAAAAAGGGATTATACATGGACAAACAGAAGAACAAGCTTCCTGAATATTGCAGAAAAGATGGATAGGTTCTTCATAGGGGGCAACTGGGTGGATACAAGTTGGTCTTGTGATGCTGAGATCCTACCCTTCCAAGGTTCAGATCATTACCCAATATGCCTGCGAATTCAGCATGAAGATACCCCCGATAGATGCCCTTTCAAATATGAGGCAATGTGGTTTACTTAAAAGGGTTTTAGTGATCTAATTGAAGAATGGTGGATGAATGCTCTAAGGAGACCAGGTAACAAGGCTTTTATTTTTTTTCAAGAAACTGCAATTTCTTAAAGAATAGTTAAAGATATGGAATATAACACACTTTTAAAATATCTTTGCTGAGAAACACAATGTGGAAGCCAAACTAACCGCCCTAATTTTAAAAGTCATTGAAAATGGAATGGAGGAGGCTGACTTTGTAGAAGAAAAGACTCTTCAACAGGAATTGGGAGAGTTGCTGAAAAAAGAAGAGATATTTTGGAGGCAAAAATCAAGAGAGACCTGGCTGAAGGAGGGAGATCTGAATACCAAGTTTTTTCACAACTCTCTTAAACAAAGATGGGCCTACAATAATATTTTTAGTATTCAAACTAAAAATGGTGAGGAGGTGAGGGAAAAAGAGCTTATAAATAAAGCTGCAATAGCTTTCTTCTCAAAAAAGAAATCGGTAAACATTAGAGAAACGACTAGTTATGACAGAATTCTAGAGATGATCCCTTCTATAGTCTCAGAGGAATAAAATAGGAACCTATTAGCCCTAGTATCCATGAAGGAGGTTAAACAAGCATTGCTAGGCTTGGGAGGTGACAAGGCTTCGGGTCCAGATGGTTTCCCGGCCATGCTTTTTCGGAAGCTATGGCACATCTTTGGACAAGAAATTTGGGAGGTTGTTGAAGAATCCCGAGCAGGTGGTTTGTTGTTGAAAGACCTTAATACCACATTCATTGCTTTGATACCAAAATGAGAACCGCAGGAAAATTTTGAAGATTTCAGACCTATTTCCTTGTGCAATACTAGCTACAAGATTATTGCTAAGACTATAGAAAATAGACTGAAGTTAGTGCTTAACTCAGTGATTTCTAAGGAATAGAATGGTTTCTCACCAGGAAGGTCTATTTTTGAAGGGGTGGTGATTGTACATGAAGTAATCCATTCAATTAGATCCTCAAAAAGTCAAAGTATGATGGTGAAACTAGATATTAGAAGAGAGTGTGATGAAGTTGACAAGGACTTCTTAATTAGAGTGCTTGAAAGATTTGGGTTTGGGAATGAATGGATTAAATGGGTGAAATGCTGCATTGAAACCCCGAGGTTCTTTGTATTGATAAATGGAAGTCCACAAGGTTTTTTTGGATAAGATAAGGGTATAAGACAGGGGGATCCCCTCTCCCCTTTTCTCTTCATAATCATGGCAGAGGCATTGGGAAGGTTGATTACAATGAAGAGGATAAATGGATTATGGAAAGGCATTCAGATAGAAGAAGGGTTGGAGGCCCTCTCACATATCCATTTTGTGGATGACACCTTCCCAGGGGGGGAAGCTACAGAACATGAGGCAAATATCATGAAAGAAACCCTTGATTTGTATGGGAAAGCTTTCAGATAGGCGATAAATTGGAGAAAATTAGAGATCTTTTTCTTCAATACCCCCTTGCATTTACAAACTAGGATTAGAAACATCCTAGGAATGAAAACTGGACTACTACCAAGCAAGTATTTGGGTATCCCCCTCTTTAAAGGGAGAAACAAAGCTGATTTTTAGAAAGATCTTACAGAGAAATCTCTTAAGAAAATGGATGGATGGAAGGGAAGATGGCTGTCATCTACTGGTAGAATTCTTACGCTCCAAATAGTAATCTTAGCCATGCTTGTGTATTCAATGATGTGTATGGAAATTTCCAAGAAGGTGGTCAAGATATTAAGTGCAAAAATGCGAAGGTTCTTTTGGTGTGGAGCCAAGGAGGAGGATAAAATCCCACTTGTGGCTTGGGAGAAGATATGCAAACCAAAAGACCATGGTGGGGCAGGGATCCACAATTGGCAAGTTATGAATAAAGCTCTAGGGGAAAAAATTATTTGGAGTTTATATCGACACAACAACCTCTACTGGGAAAGGATTCTGCAAACCAAATACTTAGACTCTCCAGATTGTGCAAGGATTCTAACTATTAAGGACCCCCCTCAGGGTTCGACAATTTGGAACTTCATGTTAGCATGTCATCCAATTATTATTGAACACTTAACTTGGCAACTCAAAGATGGAAACTCAGCCCTCTTCTGGGAAGGCCAGGAGGCTTTAAAGGAGAACCGAGACTTGCTGGGTTTAAAAAACCATCTCAAAACACTCTGGGGTAGTAAAGTGAAAGACTACTTGGAAGAAAAAAGAACAAGGGAAGGTGTGAAATGGGAATGGAAGAGTTTAGAAGAGGTGGAATTTTATTTAGAATAGAAGGACAAGCTGATGAGGCTCCTCAGTAGGAGAAATGTTACATTAACAGGGAGGAAAGACAATATCAGATGGTGTGGGTCACTATCAAGGGAATATTCAGTTAAAATAGGTTTCAAACTGCTGGAAAATGCTGCTGAACCATAGTTCCCATCTAAGGATCTTTGTTGGAGTAAATATATTCTACCAAAGGAAGGTGTGTTTGCTTGGTTGGTATGCAAGGGAAGAATTTTGACTGGGGAAAGAAGGAAAAAATTGGGGTTTAATGGTCCAACCCGTTGTGAAATTTGTGAAAAAAATGAGGAGTCTTTAGACCATATGATGCTACAATGTGACTTTGCAGCTAATTGCTGGAACTTTGTCCAAAGGAAACTTAGGTGGTTAAGTCCATGAGCTAACACTATTTCTGAGATTTTTGTAGGTTGGCCCAGGGAGAGTAGGAAATCCACCTTGTCAAATATATGGAAGATTGTTCCATCCATGGTAGTATGGGAGATATGGAAGGAGAGAAATAGGAGGCTCTTCCAAGGTGAAAGGGAATCTTTGGAAAGATTTCTAAATAGATTACAACATTCCATTGAAGAAGTTGTGAGCACCTCTGCCACAAGAAGATAGTTTTTAAAAGTTCCCTATACAAATGAAGATCGCCTGATTCAAATGAATTGGCCAGGGGTAAAGTTCAGCTCACCAGCTGGAGCTCTAGTGACACATAGATAGCCATGGAAGACACAACAGACACAATGGGAGGCCCCAGAGGAAGGATGGATAAAGATAAATTTTGAAAGGGCTGCAAGAAACAACATGGCTAAAAGCCAAGCGGATAAAAGATGCCTAGATGGAACAAATAACATGGCTGAAAGCCAAGAATCTCTCCTAGCAGTTCAAATGGCACAACTTAGGGGAATTGAAAAATTACACTTAAAAGGAGATTAACTATTAATAATGCAGGCGATCTCCAAATTATCTCTAAGAGCATGGCACCTTGAAAAATATATTGACCCAATCAAAGACATGATTAAAACCTTTGAGGATTTCAAGGCCACTCATATTAGGAGAGAAGGTAATATGGAAGCTGATGCGCTTTTTAAACAAGCTCTAGACATTTTAGTGATTAATGAGCTATGGATAGAGGAGCTGCCCTCAACAGAAAGTTAAATTGTGGAAAGTAATCAATACAAAAGAGTGCCTTTGTGTCCCAAAGTTTCTCTTATAATGGATTTGTCGAGTCGGGGAGGATCTTGGAGGAGATTTACTCAGCAATGCACAAAAGGCAAGTTGGTTTCTTTTTATTAAATGAACTTATTATAATGATTAGATGATGGTGAGGAAGGTCTTATCACGGGTGGTGAATTGTGCATAATATGCCATCCCACATGCCAATTCCATAATGAACTTTGTGTATTGATTGCTAATCAACGAGGATTGGTGAAACATAAGGTGACGCCCCTCTAAAAAATGCATTTGATAGAATGGCCCAAAACAGAGTGCTCTGGATATTGGTTAAGCCGAAGTCTGTGAAAATGGACCCCCACTTCACTTTCACCACAAAGAGGAAATAGAAGGGCATTTATGGCCTGGTGGAGGACCACAAAATTAAGCTCTTGATAAAATGCCCAACACCAGAGATTGTGGAAGCATTTCAGTAGACCCTAGGGCCACATTTTCACGCAAACTCAAACAGATGGAAGCTGCAAGTGGACATAGCAGTTATGATCATGGAGTGGGGGCTTGAGTTGGGTGAACATGAGAGGGTTGTAAAATGGGTGATAAATCCCCTCTTTGCGAATGACCTCATCCCAAATTTAGATCATTTGTTAGAATGGGCATATTCGGGTTGGGCTTTCAACTATAGCGAATGCTGCAAGAATGAGGAGGAGGGCATAATTAAGGGCATTCGACCCTTCTTACAATGGCCGAAAGGGGCAGAAAAGAGGAACTATTTGAGGGATAGGCAACTGGCTTGGAATAATTTAAAGGTGGGCATCCAGAATCACAATGCCCTACACCCGAGGCCGATAGTCCCTACTATCTTCCGAAGAAGAGGTAGGTCTCAGCGTTCTCGCAACCGAAGGATGGTGCAAGGAGCTTTCCCCTAGAATCCTGACCGATGGTAAGGTTACAATTTTTTGTTGTGGTGTTTGGTTTTTGAAAAGCTGAAAGTTGTCCACAGAACAGGAAATTATGGACTGCGATGGCAACACCCTTTCTTGAACATGGTGTCGGGGCTGTTTTTGAATGCATTTTTTGTGAAAGAAAAACTATAATGCAGCTTAAAGAGGTGGGAGGGCTCACCTGGCTCCTATCAAAATTCCAAATAGCAAGATTGAAGCCCAGAAAGATGGTGATGGTGGCTTGTTTTGGGGGTGCTTGATGCGGGTGTGGTTCTATCGAATAAAACTAGGTAGCTCTGTCTCTAGAAAGGATGTAATGATGATGTCATGTGAAGAATGTAACAAAAGGAATGTTTTCCTTTTTGGGTGGGGGGCGGATGAAATTTTATATTGTAATGGGATGCTATCAAATATTGCTATAGAAAATATCTATGTAATACTTTCTCTTTAAATATTAATAAAAAATAATTATTACCGACCAAAAAAAAAAGCATTATTATTAATGTTAGTATTTAATAATTAGAAGATTATTATTGAATAATTAATTAGAGATTAATAATAGTATTAGTGTTAGTTTCTTTTTGTAAATTATGTTGATTATTTGGTAGACTTGAATAAGAAATTCAAGTATGGGTTTAATAGATTAATTTAAAGTAGATGAATTTTCTTTGCTTATCTCAGACCTGATTACATCGTTAATAGCTTTTATATGCAATGCTATTTTTTCTAGTTATTTTATATGGTGTAAATAGTGTTTTTCTGTCGGTGTGAAATTCTTTTTCTATGGATGTATGTTTTGGGAATTAGAATGACCTTAGGGAAACATTACAGAGGCCTGGGATGTGTTTTCTAACTATATGTCCTTGTTGTGGTTGTGGCTGATTTCTTTTACCCAACCTTAGCTTTGTAAGCTCATGTTGTTTATGTATTCTTTGAGAGTATGTTTTTATGTTTTGATCATTTCTGTTATCTTGTAAGGATCTAGATTTGGGTTTTCCTATGTATGTACCCTTTTTAGATCAAAGTGGATCTGTGAGCTTAGGGTAGGTTATCTAGTTGTGTAGTAGGGGTGGCTTGTAATAAGCGTTGGGGCTCACAAGTGGCTGCCAGGATAAATTATTGCAAGTAATATTAACAAGTGATAATATAATACATTAATTGGGCTTTTAAAAATGAATTAATAAGATATGTTTCCTCACCCATGCTTGAGCACTAATATAGGAAAATATGGAGGGTGAGATGATGCTTGCCACCTTAAGAGGTGTGTGTCTGGCATAGTTAGTGACTTGGTCTATTTGAGAGGTCATTGATACCATATATGGCCACTTGAGTGTTGGGGTCCAGAGAGGCTACCATGATAAAACTTAAGGGTTAGACCTATATGATGACGCCCTCCTATATACAACATAGATTTCCTACATCTGTTGGTTGCCTCTGGATTAGTGATTTTTACCTTACAATATGTATAGTACATCTTGAGATAGAAAGCTAACATGATCCCCTTGCTTAGTTGTCATTTCCTTCTTTTGTTACTGTTATCTGAGTGGGGTTTGGTGTTATCTCCTCAGCATGATGGGGTGAAATTTTATAGTTCCACATGGACAGGTGGTAGTGATTCTTTTCCATTTGAGATTCGACGTCCTTATATCAGTGCTAGATGATCCTTATATTAGTTGTACTCATTTTGATCTTCTTTGGAGGTTTTGATCTTATAATGTCTATATTGTAATCTTGTATTAGTGTATTGGATGTGATACCTACTCTGGATATTGTATCATACTTATATTAGAGTGACTACATACTCTATGACATGTGTAGAGGATGTGAGTTTTGATGTAATCCTTATGGTTTCAGTTGGGGATTTGTAATTATTTATAGATGATATATCTATTATCCATTCATAAATGTGTAATATTATGCTTATGAGTATATTGTGTTGAGTTTTGTCTCACATAATTCTACATCATGGAACCCTTGAGTTTTGTTATCTATCATTGTATTTGTTTATGTGAGTGTTTTGTTTCGCTTTTGCATTACTATATGATCTTGTTGTGTAAACTTTAAAATAATAAAATTGTTCTGTAAACTTAGTATCATATTTTAGGTTAATCTCTTTTGGGTTCGTTTGCGGGGCGTTACATCTAGTACTAGAGCCCAAGTTTCTACACTAGAAACTCTTGGATTTGTATGCTCATTAGGTATCTTATAGTTTAAACTTGAAACCACAAATAGACATAAAAATTCATTTCTTTTTAAGATTATTGCTTTGTGAATCATACTTATCTTTTGTCTTTATTTTGAGTTATGTTGTGATTTGTTGTATGGTTCTCTGGTTGCTTCACGAATTATGCCTGTTGAGACTAGAGTTGTTGTTAGGGGCTGAGGTAGGGGCCGAGATGGTTTTCTTGGAAGGGGTAGGCTTCATAGCCCTTCTACAAGTGTTAGTCAAGAGAGTGTTCATAAAAAAAGTAAGGATGAGCAGAGAGGTGAGCAACAGGCTGAGTCTGAGGAACTAGTTACCAGGCAATTGTTGTAGGCGATTCTAAATCATCTAGGTCCTAAGTAGTTTAGGGTAGAGCAGGATGGTTCTCACCACTCCTAGATAGAAGAGAGGGTGAGTTAGAGATCCAAAAATCCTCAAAGGAGGAACATTGTAGCCGACCTAGATACTATTGTAGCTAATCAAATGAGAGACCTTCTGAGATCACGACCTCCTCCTTTTGATGGGAAAGGTAAAAATTTAGAGGTAGAGACATGGCTCATTGGCATGGATATATTATTTGATTTACATCCTTTTATTAACAATACTAAAGTTAGATGTGTTGTTATGCAACTTTCTCAATTTATGGTTGTTTGGTGGAAGATTGAGGAGGATAAGTTGAGGCTCAATATGGATACTATTACTTGGGGGTTGTTCCTTGAAAAATTCTGAGAATGTTTCCTATTAGATCAGTGGAGGTAGCAACGGGAAAATAAGTTCTACAACTTGTGAAATATGGCTATGTTAATACATGATTATGAGTGGCAAATTTTTGAGCTCAAGCAGTACGTAGGGTTTAGCAAGGATTCTACTCTCATGGTTCAACACTTTATTAGGGGGCTTAGTGCTTGTATCATTGGGGGAGTCTAGCTCTTTGAGCCTTTGACCCTCAGGGAAGTGGTCATCAAAGCTACTCTTGTGGAGACAAATCTATCCCTAGGCCATGATGGTCAGTTGGGTACTCAGGCAGGTGGTGCATCAGGTTCACGGTTTAGAGGTAACCAGTCATAGGGGACTAGAAATTTCAAGAAATCACCTACCTTCTTCAGGGATAATTAGAACCAGCAGTAGAAGAGGTCTTTTCCTCCTTGTCAGGGCAGTGATTCTTAGTCTAAGAAATTATATAATAGCCATCACTTCAGGCGCAATCAACCTTGTCAACCTATACAGAGTGCACAACCGAGTGCTAGCAAAGGGAGTTATCAGTAGTCTAGTGTGCCCTCCGCTGGAAGAGGAAATGGTAGAGGGAACGGTTGCTTTTCATATGGATAGGTTGTTCACATTACAGACAAATTACCTTAGTGTGCATCTCAATTTTAGGATAGAGGCCAGCTGCTTCTTAGCCTACAGTTGGAGACGTCGACCGATCTCATAGAGTGTTTGTTGTAGTGGATAACCATCAGGCAGAACACCAGAGAACAGTAGTGGAGACTTTGGGTTCTATTCAAGGTATTTCTATTTCTATTTTATTTGATTCTAGAGCTACATATTCTTTCATTTCTCCTTTCATAGTAGAGCAATGTGGGCTAGTAGCTACAAACCAATATATAGGTTCACAGGTGGAGTTGGCTTCTGGAGCTAAGGTAGCCACAAACTCTTTAGTTTGTGAGTGCAAACTGAATCTGGGTGAATTCATTACCTTAATTGATCTTTGTGTGATTCCTTTGGGATCTAATGGGGTTATCCTAGGAATGGATTGGTTAGGATCTCACAGAGATAGCATCAATTGTAGACATAAGACTATCTGATGCAAGGATGATGTTGGCAAAGACATTAAGATTGTGGGAGTTAAACGTCCCATATCCCTTCGTATGATATATGCTATGCAACTCAAGTGGTGTATGAGAAAGGATTGACAAGTGTTTTTTGAATGTATGAATGAGATGGATGAGGTGGAGAGTGAGGACACAACTCTTGATCATCTTATTGTATAAGAATTTATAGTTGTCTCTCCGAGTGAGATTTTGGGTATGCCACCAAAGCGTGATAGATTTTTGTATTGAGATTGTTCCAGGAGTTGAACCTATCTCTAGAGATCCTTATTGGATGACTACTCATGAGTTGAGAGATCTGAAACTTTACTTGAAAGAATTTTTGGAAAAGGGAAGCATTCATGCTAGTATTTCTCCTTGGGGAGCGTCTGTCCTCTTTGTTAAAAAGAAGGATGGATATTTACGCTTGTGTATTGAATATAGACCGTTGAACAAGGTAATGATTGAGAATAGGTATCCTTTTCCAAGGATTGATGATCTCTTTGACTAGATTAAGGGAGCCAAGGCGTTCTTAAAAATTGATCTCAAATTAGGGTATCACGAGTTGCATATCCATGATGCAGATATCTACAAGATTGCATTTTGCACTTGCTATGGGCACTATAAGTTTATGGTGGTACCATTTGGTTTGACGAATGCTCCATCAATTTTGATGTGCTTGATGAATGAATTATTTCATAATTATCTAGATCACTTTGTTCTTGTCTTCTTGGATGATATATTGATATATTATTAATCCATAAAAGAACATGAAGATCATCTACGATAGGTATTGTAGTGCCTAAAGGACAATCAGTTGTATGCCAATTTGGAAAAGTGTGATTTCATCCAGATAGAGGTACAATACCTAGGTCATGTGACTTCTAGTGAAGGTATTTTAGTAGATTCTTCTAAGATAGAGTCAATTATGGAGTGGCCAACACCCACTAATGCGTCTAAGATCTTGTTAGAATAATAAACAGAAAAATGCAAATATTAATGCACGAAAGAGAACACAAAGAAATAGAGATTTAATGTGGTTCACCCAATCCTTGGGCTACATCCACCAACAACGAGTCTAATATCTTTATTATTATCCAGTAATTACAATATGAAACCTGCAACTCAATACCACCGCAGGAAGCTATGAAAATCCCTCATACAATGAAATCTCAAAAAAACCCTAAGCCCTTTTCACAAGCATATTTGACCTAACCTAATTAGGAAAAAAAAATACTCCGACTAATAGAAAATCAATGGTCGACCCCTTAGGACACACTTGAGCATTCAAATGGGTTAAAAGGGGTCATGGGGTCTTCCTAGGGGTCCTAGTACGCCTTATCATGTACTAGGTCCCCTAGGAAGACGCCATGACCCCTTTCAACCCATTTGTGTCCTCTCTCTCTCTCTCTCTCACACACACACATATAAATATAAATATAATATCAATATGATATTAATATTAATATAATAATAATATTAATATAAATATAATACTAATACATATAGTAAAATAATTAATATGATATTAATATTAATATAATAATATAATATTAATATTAATATAATAGTAATACATAAAGTAAAATAAAAATCCCAGATGAAAATGAAAAGCTTGAACCCAAATTTGGGCGGGATATATAGGACATCCGATAATATCGGATATCTGATATTATCGGATGTCCGATATGTCTGACTGGTATCGAAAAGCAAAAATTGATTCTCCGGGTCCCTATCCAAGAATCACATTTTTCTCAGAGAATTTCACGGGATATCTGTTGTGAAAGACAAAAAACCACTTTTTTGACCTTTTTGGTGGAATCTCTATAATCTCGAAGGTTGCATCACCTTTTTGGTCTCAACATGGGGAGTAGTAGTCGTCGAAAGCATAAACGGAAGAGGAAGCTCGCAAATGAAGAGATTGAAGTCTATAGAGAAATGGATAGGGTTGCCCATCGAAATAAGAGACAAGGTATGTTAAATTTTATTGAAGATGTGGGCATAGGCCCACCCTTAAATGTGGTTTCAAGTGAAGAAGAACATGAATTTGAAATGATTTATGACAATAATATTGAAAATGAGAATG
>MU227615.1:2200354-2217749 GCA_018584345.1 Thuja plicata | reverse complement strand
CCTAGGAGGACCCCATGACCCCTTTTAACCCATTTGAATTCTTAAGTGTGTCCTAAGGGGTTGTATGACCCCTTGGGACACATTTGAGCATTCAAATGGGTCGAAAGGGGTCATGAGGTCTTCCTAGGGGTATTAGTATGTGATAATCTTCTTATACCTTTTTGGTGGAATCTCTATATTCTCAAAGGTTGCATCACCTTTTTGGTCTCAACATGGGGAGTAGCAGTTGTCGAAAGAATAAATGGAAGAGGAAGCTCGCAAATGAAGAGATTGAAGTTTATAGAGAAATGGATAGGGTTGCCCATTAGAATAAGAGACAAGGTATGTTAAATTTTAATGAAGATGTGGGCATAGGCCCACCCTTAAATGCGGTTTCAAGTGAAGAAGAACATGAATTTGAAATGGTTTATGACAATAATATTGAAAATGATAATGTAGGGATTGAAGATGAAAATGTAAGTTTTGAAAATGAACATGTAGATGTGGATAATGGAAGTGTGGACATTGACAATGACAATCTACTATTTGAATATGAATGAATTGACAATAATAATGGTGTACAAGAACCAAATCAGCGTTACACATCTCCAAAATATATGAGAAATGAAGTCCCTTGTGAGGAAGAAATACAAACTTCAAATTTGAGACCTTCAAGAACAACAAAATGGCTACTTGAAATTGATGAGAACATAATGAGGAATTTCGATGGAAAGCGATTAGAAAGAACCATTCGGTAGTGGGTTTCAAAACTTTTTGATCAATTTTTTAGGCACAAGACACTGGTTGAGCAATGTCAATTGTTTATGCAATTGTTAAAGATTCAGAAGATGAGACCTATTCTAGCAAAATTGAAGATTAGTGTGAAAAAGAAAAAGGAGAGGAATGCTATTATTGTGAGAAATATTTTTAGTGCTCTCAATTCCATTAGGAAGACTACCAAGGAAAAAGACAAGAGAGCCACTAGGAGGGTTATTAAAAACTCCTTAGTAAGTCATCATTTGAGAAAGGCTCATTTGATGAGACAAACTTGTGTTGACTTGAACCTAAATCGTAAAACTTTGGATAGAGCACTTGCAAGAAGAGAAAGACTTGATGATCCTATTCAAAATGATACATGGGCTTATGGTGGGAGGCTTCCACATTGTGATAAGAAGCTTACTGATGATGTGAAGGATCAAATTCAACTATTTTGGCAATCTAACTCAAGAGTGTCACCAAATGTGAAGGATGTCTTGAAGTTGAGAATTGGCATTCAAGACCGCACCCCGCATCCAAAACATTGTTTGGAGGTGAGTCAATCAATGTTGTTCAAAAAATTTTGTGAGACACATCCAACATTGCAAATATCACAAAGGGCTTTTGAAGAATTGAAGCCTTTTTTTTGTGTGCCTCATAAGATTTGAAATACATGTTGTTGCAAATATCACGTGGAGTTTTCAATGCATTATGAATTGTTACGATCCATTCATTTTACTTTGCATACTAGTGAAATGTTGGAGGAGTGTGGTGCAAGTGCTCTTCCAAAATCATCAAGAGACTTTCTAGATCATTTTTTATGTCCTAGAGATGATGGATGTTTCTTTTATAGACAAGATTTCTTAAATGACAAGTGCCCAGAGTGTGGTGGGCTAGTGAAGTTTATTTCATGTTTTTATGAGTGCTGTGAACATGATTTTGGAAAGACAATTGTCCAAAAAAAGGTATATGAAACCGTTAAATATACATTGAAAAGTGGAGGTGAAGGCTCTAGATGTGAGTTGGTTACAAAAGAATGCAATGTGGCTGATTTTATTTCAGACTTCAGGAAGAATCATTTTTACAAGTATGCAAGGCATAGTCACAGGTCTCAGTGGTTGGATCAACAATTCAGGATTTGTAAGAACACTTTCCCGATCGACACTATAATATCGGTCATTGAATTTGCAGAGAACTATACATTGCAGCCCCAAAATGAGTTGCAAGCTCAATATTACAATTCCATTCAGGATGCTATTTTTGTACGCATAACATATAGACATTTCCCTGATAGTACAAAAGATGACCAAAAGATAATTCGAGAATACCATTTTTATATGAGCGATGATAAATCTCACTCTCACGAGTATGTCCAACATTTCTTTGAGAACTATTTTGAGTGGGTGCGGGAAAATGATATTTCTATGGATGGACATCTCATTTGGTCAGATAATTGCATAGGTCAATTCAAAAATGCTTGTATGTTTTATTTTTGATTGGTGTACTTCAACATTGTCACAGGGGGGAATCTTGATTCAGCGGTGCGCCGATTCTTTTGGTTGGTTGAGTTGGGCAAAATTGGAGATAGGTTGGATTGTCAAACTGTGAAATATTCTTCAAAAATGCATTCATTTTGAAGCTTAGATGCTAGTACATGGACCATTTAGACACGAGATTTGGCTTGCTTTTGTCTGAGGTGTCTTCAGTGTGATTGGGATCAATGTGAGTCAAGTGAGTGGGTCGATACATGGGTTCCACATTATCTAACTCCTTTATTTGTGACACTCTCTGTAATAAATGATGACATGGATTGTTCACTTGACTACGACCATCTTTCAGATCTTCTATAGCCAGGACATGTTTTTGCATTGGTTTCACCATAGGGAAATGATGAGAGATTTGATTACTGGTTAGCACATTTTGTACAAGGAAAGCAGAAACTTGCACAACCGACGATAGATGATGATATGTTCACATATCCAATAGGATCACATGTTGTCACGGGAACATGGTTGCGAACACACATGATTATAAATAATGGTATTCCCGCATTTGAAGACTACGAGAAGCACAAAACCATTCTCATGTATTCACACCTTGTTATAGCAGCCAATGTTAAGTTCCTGAAACATCAAGGTAAACCAAAGACAAAGGAACTTTGGAATATTAGTACTACTGATCATGAAGCAATATTGAATACCCTCAAGCAGAGAGATGACCCTTCAGGAACACTTCAGTAGGTAAGTGGAACTCACGGTAAGGCTCTCCATGTTGATTACGGTTACGTTAAATACATGTCCATTGTAGTTTTCTACTTTAAACTTGGCCAATAAACTTGGTTTTGTATGTGGATTATAAGTGCATTTGGATACATATATGATAGACATAGGAGATTGAGGTGTGCATTTGATTAGCCCAAATATTTTATGACGGTAAAATTCACTATGCATTGGCTAGTCATGTTCTTTGGTTCGTTTAGTTACTTATACATTCATAATATTTTTGGCTTGACCTATAAACTTATTTTTTTCTTGTGCCTTTTGAATGCAGGGATTGGAATGTAGATGTCATCGAGTACCATATGTTAAACTTATGCACTTTAGGAGCAGAAATGACACTTAAAATTTTGATATACATAGTTCTGTATCAAAGATTTTGAAATTCTATATCTTGGACTTTTGATAACATTGATATAATCAAACTTGTATAATGATGAAATACATGCAAGAATGCAAATATTTACAAAAAATTGTCAAGGATTTATTTCAAATGTGTTAGATAAGATGTTTTATAAATTCTTGTACAATAAAAGATAAGGCTTTATTGAATGTTTTCAAAGTAGTAAATTATGGAACCGTACAATTTCAAAAATTCTTAGAATTACATGAAAAATTCATTTGTATATAGAACACCTTTTCTAGTTTTACTTTAAAATATCCCAAAGGTCTTGGAAATTAATTTTATGATCAAAGAGTACTAGTTGGGGTAGCACTTTTCCCAAAAGGACAAGTCTTGAAACATTGGACAACTCCTCTAACTTAGGAAACCTCACTTTGGCTTGGAAGGGGTAATTGGGGTACTTAATGAAGGAAGTACCCATCAAACCTTGAACTCAACCAATATAACACTTGGGATACCTTGGAGAACATGAGAGAATATCATTTATCCATTTTTGGTTCTTGAAACAATAACCATCAAAAGTTATGGGGAATCGAGCATCTAGTCTATGCTTCTATGCCAGTCACATACCACTAAGAATTTGAGAGAATCAAGAACCATTCAACATGGGACCAAACCATCAGATCCATTGGCTCTAGTTTTCTAGGTAAATGCTAGGGGAGACCTTTCTTCACTCTCGTAACACCGAGAATGTTCCAGCGCATGTCGGACCGAAGTGTTCCCAAGGTGCACTAAGCCAAATTTGGCAGAAATTTTTGGAGATCCATATCTCGGACCTCATGATAGATATAAAATATCTATGAAGTGAAAAAGGACCATCTTGGGAATTCCTACAAGCACGTGGCTCAGTTCTAGGAGATTCCACTCTGATTCCATTTGACGACCGGATCTCGATTGGTGCAAAAAGTGACATTGTTGCTCAGTTGAAAGTTGCTCAATGGTGCATCTTTCAAACCATTCGTCATGGGACCAAAAATTCAGCTCCATCAGATCCAGTTGGCTGGGTAAATTCTAGGGGAGACCTTTATTCACTCATGTAGCACCAAGAACATTCTGACGCATGTCGGACCAAAGTGTTCCCAAGGCGCACTAAGCCAAATTTGGTAGCAATTTTTTGGACATCCATATCTCAGACCTCGTGAAAGATATCAAAGATCAATGAAGTGCACAAGGACCATCTTGGGAAGGTCTACAAGCACATATCTTGGCTCTAGGATATTTCACTCTGATTCCATTTGGAAACCAGATCTCGGTTGGTGCAAAAAGTGACATTGTTGCTCAATGGTGCATGTTTCAAACCGTTCGTCGTGGGACCAAACCGTCAGCTCCATCAGCTCTAGTTGGCTAGGAAAATGCTAGGTGAGACCTTTCTTCACTCACATAGCACCAAGAACATTCTGGCGCATGTCAGACCGAAGTGTTCCCAAGGCGCACCAAGCCAAATTTGGCAGCAATTTTTGGAGATCCATATCTTGGACCTCGTGATAGATATCAAAGATCTGTGAAGTGGAAAAGGACCATCTTGGGAAGGGCTACAAGAACATGGATCAGTTAGGGGAGATTCCTCTCTGATTCCATTTGGCGATCGGATCTCGGTTGGTGCAAAAAGTGACATTCTTGCTCAGTTGAAAGTTGCTTAATGGTGCATCTTTCAAACCGTTCATCGTGGGACCAAACCGTCAGCTCCATCAAATCCAGTTGGCTGGGTAAACACTAGGGGAGACCTTTATTCACTCGTGTAGCACCAAGAACATTCCGACGCATGTTAGACCGAAGTATTCCCAAGGTGCACTAAGCCAAATTTGGCAGCGATTTTTGGATATCCATATCTCGGACCTCGTGACAAATATCAAAGATCTGTGAAGTGAAAAAGGACCATCTTGGGAAGGCCTAAAAGCTTTTGGCTCTATTCTGGGAGATTCCACTCTGATTCCATTTGGTGACGGGATCTTGGTTGGTACAAAAAGTGACATTGTTGCTTAGTTGAAGGTTGCTCAATGGTGCATCATTCAAACCATTCCTTGTGGGAAAAAACCATTAGCTCCATCAGATCCAGTTGGCCAGGTAAATGCTAGGGAAGACCTTTCTTTTCTCATGTAGCACCAAGAATGTTCTGGTGCATGTCAGACCGAAGTGTTCCCAAGGTGCACTAAGCCAAATTTGGCAACAATTTTTGGAGATCTATATCTCGAACCTCGTGATAGATATCAAAGATTTGTGAAGTGAAAAAGGACCATCTTTGGAAGGCCTACAATTATGTGGCTTTGTTTTGGGATATTCCACTCCGATTCCATTTGGTGACCATATTTTGGTTGGTGCAAAAAGTGACATTGTTGCTCAGTTGAAAGTTGCTCAATGGTGCTTCAAACCGTTCGTTGTGGGACCAAACCGTCAGGTCCATTGGATCCATTTGGCTGGTTAAATGCTAGGGACACCTTTCTTCACTCGCATAGCACCAAGAACATTCCGGCGCATGTCAGACCGAAGTGTTCCCAAGGTGCACTAGGCCAAATTTGGAAGCAATTTTTGGAGATCCATATCTCAGACCTTGTGACAGATATTAAAGATCTATGAAGTGCAAAAGGATCATCTTGGGAAGGCCTACAAGCATGTGGATCAGTTCTGGGAGATTCCACTCTGATTCCATTTGGAAATCGGATCTCGATTAGTGCAAAAAGTGACATTGTTGCTCAGTTTAAAGTTGATTTCATTTGGCGACCGGATCTCGGCTTGTGCAAAAAGTGACATTGATGCCTATTGAATGAAGGATGCATAAAATGGAGTTTGGAGCATGATTGAATGGTATGAGTATGAAGAAGTATGAAGCAGCGCATTACATTGATTGCAAGGATTATAAACAAAACATGAAAAGTACTTTTAGATCTATTCAAACATGGTGTAACACCAAAATAATAACATTAATCAAATGGAAACCAGATCTATAAAGGATCAAAGGTTGTCTCAGTGGGCATGCCAAATGTATGAATGAAGGAGATTGAAAACCAAGTCATCACAACAATGGAGTCTTTCAAATAAACACATGTATAATAAATGTTAAATAACATAATGCATTTCATAAAACATTAATTAATTGCACTCCTATCTACCATGAATCTTGTAATCAACATTTTGGTGCTCTCAAAAGTATAGTGCACCAGATGGCTAATGGAGAATGAAGATGTAGTATGAAAATAATACATACATACAACGCATGGAAAAGATATAATATAAAAATGAACATACATACATAAATACAATGCATGACAAAGACATAATATGGAAATAATACACACATACAACACATTTCAAAGATATAATATGGAAATGATACATACATAGTACACATGAAAAAGATAAAATAATCAGAAATGAACATGTAAATATGTATATATATGAAATAGTTTTGTACAAAATGTGGCATATGCCATCTCCAAAAATTTACAAAATCAGTTCATATCTAGATACAATATGGCATACGCCATCTCAGAATGTGCCATATGGTATCTCAACATAAGAAGTTCAACTACAAATGTTACTAGGACATCCTATTCTACTGGTGGATGATCAAAGTGAAGTCTCTTCGAACTACTCTTTGGCTCTGATAGATCCTTCATTCAAACACAAAAGTGAAACCCCAAGTTAGATTACTTAATTTATATGGTTTCTATAAATAATAAATAAAAATTTAAAATCATAGTCAACAATAATAAATAACTCTCATGTACCTCGCCTGTATGTCTCCTCAGGCGGTCAGGAGACCAAATATATGTCATTGGTAGCGAAGGGACAATGCCACCAATGTTGACTCCGACCTGTATATATGTTTGCAAACATGAGATTGATGTACGACTTATACTATTTAATGTTAAATCTTTGGTAGAAAATACATGTTTTAAATATAATTGAATTAACATTAAAACTTACTTGTGTTGAAATTTCTTCAAGTAATGTCAGTTGGGTCATTAATGATACAAACCCTTGGCGTGGTACCTCCCTCAAACTAGGGGTGACCTACAAAAGTCAAACAGATAAGTTTCATACAATCATGACTTGATCATATTAAATATATACTTGATAGTAAACAACACACAAATAAATTTATAAATATACGTACAGTGGGTCTATCACTGCGAATTGAGATGCCTATGGCTCTATTATGGTGAACCGGTCTCATGACATCATCAGACACCACCCTCTGTCAAATAAAACATGTAATTAAAAATGAGTACGCACAAGTGACAAGTATACTATTTATGCTTAATCAATCTAAAATACTTAATTACCTTCCCCTTGTCAACATGAGATGCCTGAACCCCCTCACATTGCCCCCTAGTGGAAACTGGTGAAACCTGCATTAGTATGTAATAAGATGATCATAAAAAATTGAAAATACATGAATACAATATTATAATAAAAGGAAACCAATGAGTACATTAAAACATATGTATCATGGAAGTGTCAAGGCCAAATGAAATGGCAAAAAGCATGGACCCCTCCACCTATGTCATCAATTGGACATATATGAAACACGTAAAAAAATATAAGTGGGCAATCATAATTAGAAAATTCTATTTAAAATATGAACGTTTAAAATTAAATGTACAATGTAACAAGTTAACTGTTTACTCTTACCATAACAATAGGAGTGCATGGCTTTGTATTCCCCTGATGCACATCTCCATGGGGTGTTTCAGTGCCTATAGTGTGCTTTATAGTATCATCCAGCTCGAACACATAGTTATATGCATCACTATCATTCAGGGGACCCAAGCACATATTCTTGCACATAACACAAGTATGAGGCACACAAACATGTGAGCTTGTGGAGGATGTGGAAGGGCCAGAAGCATCAGTATGAGGGGCAACAATGCCGCACTCTGTCTAATGAGTAGATCACTCAAATGGTGAATGGCTTGAAAAGTCTGTGAGCCGGCCTCAAGAATAATTTCATGATGCTGCACTGTGGGAGGTGGTGAAATCTCGGGAGGGGGGACATATGTGCGGGATTTCATCCGATGTGCCCCTGGCCTATCCTGGGGAGCACCTAAGCCCATGCCCTGGTTCTATCTCATGCTCCAGTAATTGACTTTGTGACTGAGCACAAATTCAACATACAATTTCCGTATGAAATAAAATGGGACATCTAAATTGCTATGGGGTGGTCTATCAAAAACCATCCACCAACGATCCCAAAAGTTGTTACGTTGCCTCATTTGTACACCATTTAATTGACAACTTGGTTTTTTGGGGTCCACTTTAAAACCAGTTTTGGGATCAACAAAAATGTTACATATGTCATGTTTTGTTATGTTTAGATCAGAAACTTGATCGTATTCAAGCCCATCATCAAATTGGGTGTGCATGGATTCATGCCAAAGAAGTGTGACATTGTGTTGTTTCTGTGAGTTTCTCCATGCTCTCAATAATAGAGTTCAGTGTGGAAAACATGGGATGCAAGGTGGGGATATTCACATATGTGTTCTGGTATCCTCTAAGATGATTTAGATTATCTCCTATGAGATCCTGTTTTGGTCGAGGGTTTGAGAACGGTTGGTCTTCTGAAGGCGAGGGATTGTTTTGATGTGGTTTTGGATTGTTTGTGGACTTAGAGGGAGGGTTTTAGGATTGATTTGAATCCATGTCTGATTCAAAAACAATATAGAATAAACAATATCAATTTCAACTCTAGTTTATCATAAATTTTACAAAATAATACACAATATCATATAAAACCTAGTTTAAAAAAAAAAAAAAAAATTTCAATGCAAAAACAAAAAATAATAACAAAAAAACTATATTTCACTTACCTGGTGTACTCGAGGAAATATAATATTAGATACCTATCTGATATATGATTTTGTTGGCTCAGTATCGCTGCTTCAACGTTTTCACAATGAAAATGTTGAAAGCAGCCGCGGGCAACAATATATTTCTACTAATGGATATCGGACATCTGATATTATCGGACATTCGATAATGCTTTAGCTTTGGATTTTGGCTTGGCCAAGTGTACAAACACCCAGGTCTACTCAAAAGTCAACAAAGTTTTGGGTGCGCTTTTAGACGTGTGAAAAACTCATTTTTTTCATATCGCCAGTTTTTGGCACACCATGATCCTGCACAAACCTGCCAAATGTACTAGACATGAGGTAGGCACATTATTTATAGACTTTTAAAAACCGTATGATATGATGGAATTACCTTTTTTTATTCTGTCATGGAAACTATGGGATTCCCACAGTCCTTCCTACAAATGGATTAATATTTTGCTTCAAGATTCTCCCTTCCAAATTGAAATAAATAAGGATTTTACTAGCCCTCCCCCTAAGAAGATTCATCATGCAAGGTTTCCTTATTGCCCCAACTCTATTTGTAATTGGTCATGATGTGCTGCATTATATTCTAAAAACCAATCTAATAAGCCCCTAATTAGAAAAATATGTCACCCTAACCAAGAGAGGTTGTTAAATGCTAAATTCATAATGATATAACTGTATTTGTTGGGTTTGAAAAAGATAATTTTTATAGTATGATTAAGAGGATAAATATCTTTTGTTAAGCCTTTGCATCTAAAATCTCAAATCATAAATCTACCATTCGAAGTTGGCACCATGCCCCTCCAAAATATCTAGCTAGAGAAAAATGGCAAGGGGGACCAAATACGATTATTTAATATTTGTGCATTCCATTCTCAGGTGCACCCTCCTTGAAGGACATGTGGGAATGGTTGTTTTTAAAAGTGGAAAAGAAACACTCAAATGACAATCCCAGATGCTATCTCAGGTTACTCAAAAAAATTCTAGATGCCTTTACAATTTATTTCTCTTCAGCCCAACTAATTGGTAGTGTGATAAGCTTCAAACACTCTTAAAAGACCTTTTGTGGTCAAATAACAAAGGCAATAAAAAATACATGCCATGAATTATCAGAGGGGTCTTGAACTAAAAAAAATGAAAATCCAAGGTTTTTCCTTGGCTTCCAAATGTATTTTGAAAAACCTTGGACAGTCTTGAACCGTGAAAGGTTCAGATCAAGATTAATAGTGCTTGCTAAATGCTAAAAAAAATAAATAGAGAATGAATGGACTGCTCTTCATACTCATTATTTGATTTTTGGGAAGTTTAAAGTTAATCCCTTTGATTCTATGATTGTGACAAAATGGATTCTAACAGCAACAATTGTTGTTGCTCGAAATAATGTTTTCCTTTCAAACCTATAATGTAACTCAGATATTTTTTTTGTTATATTTTGATGGAAGTAGAGGCTCTGAATATTGTATGATCTCTTTGTTAACGGTATCTAAAATCTTTAAAAAACAAAATTTATGCAATGAAGCAACTTTAGTCTTGAAACATACTTTGATATTGAAACAACTAAAAAAACATTATAAAAGAAATCTACATTTTGGCCATTTTTGCAGTATGTCAACTGGCAAGTGCCTAGGGAAAATATTTAGAAGGCAAAATGAAAGATTTAGAATGTTCTTGTGTTATGAAACATCCTAATACATCTGGAAATACCATCAAGGTGATTGCTAAAAAGGTCTATTTCTTGAGCCATTGCAATTTTACTCCTCACATAAAGGATCCTTATAGAGAAAACCTTTGAATTGGAGACTTTTAATGCAAGCATATTTTCTTATAGAATGTATGTTTTCTTATAAATTGAATGTATGGATGCTTAACCTACTTCCTAAGGGCTCCCAATAGGATTCTTATAGAAACTATAACCTAAATCTGCAAAGAAGGTATTTTACTAGTTTGAAACTTTATCAATCGAATAATTTGAAGTTTGAAAGGATGGATACACCAATTATTGTCGATATGAAAGAAAGATCTCACCCAAAAATTCAAAAAACATCCATATAAATCCATGGAAGTTGACCCTAAGGCCGCATTGTCAAATGTACCCTATGGAGTTCTACATGTTTAGGATGTAAGGGTGTATGTGCATTGTAATTTAGAGGATTTAGGAACAAATCCAATCAAGGAATTATACCTCACTAAATTGGTGAGAGAAGATGGAGGAGTAAAACCATAATTTTGTGCCCTAGAAGAGAGGAAGTTTGTGTAGTTCGCACTATTTCCAATTATTATTGAAGAGGAATGGAAAAGATATATATTGAGTAGGAATCATGGTGAGTTCATGTGGTTGAGCCAACCCATTAAGATAACAAAAGAAGTGATAGAGAAAGTCACAAGTTTGTGGTCTTACTTTGAAAAGTGTTAAAAATGGCACAATACATGATGCCATAGGTGCGATAGCTGACAATAGAATTATGATTATTAGCAACATAAGAGATGATGATGTGAGGCTTTCTGCAATGGTCATTGGTTACAATATATGTCACTCCAAAAGAGAAAACTCAGTCTTAGGAACAACCATTTACACAACATACCATATGTTAAGAGAAAGAAAATATTATGACCTCTATGAAGTCTTGAGAGGATAGTTGATGGAGAACCTAACCAAGATAAAAAGGACAAGAAGAACGTATTTAAGTTTAGTACATTTATATTATGTATAATCTTTTATTTCCTAAAAGAGTTTCCAAGGGTAGGTCCTGCTAAATGGTCCAGAAAAGGTCTAGTAGCTTTCTAGATAAGAGAAATAATGAGTAGTATGACCAATGAGATGAGAAAAAAATCTCTTTGGGCGTATTTCAAGAACTTCGAGAAGAAAATGCATGAAAGAAAAAGAATTCCCAAATATATTGTTGATAAATGTAAGGAGGATATATGCTTTATGGTGAACACTGATGAATGCCTAATGGAGGCAGTCGAAACCATAAATTCTTTGTTGATGCCAATGAGTTATGAGGTGGACAAAAAAATTATAGAATTACATGAAAAGGACTTACTAAGGAACCCCAGTGATCCAAATGAACCAAGATTTGGAAATTAGAATGAGAAGAAGGGAATAAAAAAGATAATTATTTCAATAATTGTATATTTCTTCGCATTGATGGAAATTTGTTGATAGGGAATTTACCAATCTGACTGTCCCAGGAAGGAACTAGAAAGGTCACTTATTGTAGACCAATTACTTTGTTGAACATCTCCTATAAGATTCTTGCAAAGAGATTATCATTAACATTGAATTTCATTTTAAGAAAAAGTGATTTCACTAGCTCAGATCAGATTTCTTAAGGCGAGATACATTTTAGAAAATAACTGGTTGGAAAAGTATGAACTAGGCTAAATGTACTGGACACGAGGTAGGCATGTTATTTGTAGAATTTTAAAAACCATATGATATAATAGAATTCCCTTTTTTATTTTGTCATGGAAACTATGGGATTCCCACAGTCCTTTCTGCAAATGGATTAATATTTTGCTTCAATATTCTCCCTTCCAAATTGAAATAAATATGGATTTTACTAGCCCTCCCCCTAAGAAGATTCATCATGCAAACTTTCCTTACTGCCCCAACTCTATTTGTAATTGGTCATGATGTGCTGCATTATATTCTAAAAACCAATCTAATAAGCCCCTAATTAGAAAAATATGTCACCCTAATCAAGAGAGCTTGTTAAATGCTAAATTCATAATGATACAACTGTATTTGTTGGGTTTGAAAAAGATAATTTTTATAGTATGATTAAGAGGATAAATATCTTTTGTTAAGCCTTTTCATCTAAAATCTCAAATCATAAATCTATCATTCAAAGTTGGCATCATGCCCCTCCAGAAAAGCTAGCTAGAGAAAAATGGCAAGGGGGACCAAATACGATTGTTTAATGTTTGCGCATTCCATTCTTAGGTGAACCATCCTTGAAGGACATGTGGGAATGGTTGTTTTTAAAAGTGGAAAAGAAACACTCAAATGACAATCCCATATACTATCTCAAATTACGCAAAAAATTCTAGATGCCTTTACGATTTATTTCTCTTCAGCCCAACTAATTGGTAGTGTGATAAGCTTCAAAGGCTCTTAAAAGACATTTTGTGGTCAAATAAAAAAGGTAATAAGAAACGGCATGCCATGAATTATCAGAGGGGTCTTGATATTAAAAAAAATGAAAATCCAAGGTTTTTCCTTGGCTTCCAAATGTATTTTGAAAAACCTTGGACAGTCTTGAACCGTGAAAGGTTTAGATCAAGATTAATAGTGCTTGCTAAATGCTAAAAAAAAATAAGTAGAGAATGAATGGAATACTCTTCATACTCATGATTTGATTTTTGGGAAGTTTAAAGTTAATCCCTTTGATTCTATGATTGTGACAAAATGGATTCTAACAACAACAATTGTTGTTGCTCAGAATAATGTTTTCCTTTCAAACCTATAATGTAACTCATATATTTTTTTGTTATATTTTGATGGAAGTAGAGGCTCTAATATGTTAGAAACACTGAGAGGGGGGGTGAATCAATGTTTTTCTATTAATTATATTTCAACAGTTTAAACATAAATCAAACATACATTCAATGAAGCTTAACACAAGAACTCATAACACATGATATGATTATGGGGAAACCTTGATTAGAGGAAAACCCCGGTGGGAATTATTACCCACAAATATTGCACTAGTATAATGAACTTGTTAAAGTTCCTTTTCCCTGTTAGGAGAAGTCTTTACAATCCAAGTACAATGACCCTGTTAGGAGTCTATTACAAAACCCTGTTAGAGGTGTATGGCTCATTGCCCAATAAGATGAAGGCTACAACCTTTTGACAGATGATATACACTATATAAAAAATGAACTGTTGTGATGACACTACTGTCTGATCAGTTCCGTTTATGCACTGATGATCTTACTCTCTTAAAGAGCTTTATCTCATACTGACTTCACTATATTTCTCTTCTATGTCTTTCTCATGCATATTCTTTGACACTTGTAATATACATTTACATTACATATTTATATGTTCATGTCGGAATAGATGTGACTCAAAACAAGACTATAGTCGGCCCTAAAAACATAATACACAACGCTTCCAAAAAAATTGTCTTAAGCGTGTTTATAATAAGACTAAAGAAACTATTACAAACATATAATCAAAGGCACTTGACCTTTACACAACAAAACAATTCACGTTGATAAAAAAACCTAAGTCGGCTACATGCTCTATTTTCTGAACTGTAGTAGTATTTTTCTTCTTGTAGCTTATCCGTACTATCATTCTGTATCATGTGTGTCTGGACATAGTATGTAAACATGTCATAGAACATATATCTAAGCACGCATATTTTGATTCAATCTCTTGCACATGCACTGATGTGCTGATCGCTGTATATCTCTGCCTGCCCTATTTTCCATACTTAGTCATTTTGTCTTTCTTGACAGTAACTTAATATGACTTTGTTTCCATAATAAAAACACAAAATAAGTCATATATCCTTTGGTAGTCAACTTGCCAACAATCTCCCCCTTTTTCATTAATGGCAACAAAGGAATGTGGCCAAGTTACTCAAAATGACTTAACACAATTTTTTTTTACATATATTGCTGCCCACATATACACATACATACATTACTTCCCCTTTGACATTAATGAAAAAGGTGTACAAAACTGTAAGTCTCTAGATACTTACTCCAAGTATACATCTGGATACACAATATGAAGAGACTGGATCTCTTTCTGCCAGAATACCTTCATTGCATCAATTGTTTGGAGATGGGCGCATAGGGCATAAGTTAACTTCTCCATCTTTATCAAATCCATGCAGGGACCTTGATCATATATGACAATGGTGGCATCAATCTGTTTGATGTTAACTTCCAAAACTTCTAGAGAGGGCGCTAGAGCATTCCTCAGTTGGGTCTACCCGATTCTTATCTTATTGATCTTGAATTTTTCTTTTTCAATTTTTTCCAACTGTCCTTGATAGACATTGTTATAGATGCTCATGTCTTGGGTGGATGTCTCAACTGATTTTCTAATACTGTCCACCATGATCTTTGCCTCTTCTATCTTTTTGATATGTTCAGAGGTGAATTTCACTCTATCCATGCAGTTTGCTATAACCTTCTTACCTTTAGCTGCCAACTCTTTCAATATAGATTGCCCAATCTTTAAAGATTTTAAGTCTAAGGTAAAATTCTTTACCAATTCATTCAATCTCTCCTTTTTATACTCATCTTCTGCAATTCTAGTAGAAGAGTCTACTAGGTCTGTAAAGTGTGCTTTGAAGCTTGTTAGAATGCTGTCCACATCTTCAACTGATTGAATTTTGGCTACTTTCTTGTCTGCAGGCACTAGATCATTCAAGATGTTTACTGATTCCAAGAAGAGGACGTTCCTCATAACTTATTTCTCTTTGGCTTTTTCCATAGCTAGAAAACTGATCTTCATTAAATCTTCTTCTCCCCACGCATCTAGACTTGCTGAGTCAGGAGTTAACCTTGACAACAATGAAGTAGATAGTAAAGTGGATGGAGTGAATATAGTATTTTGACTGGTATCCATGCATTCACTCTTTACTAGTATCTCCTTGACTGGTGTCTCATTATCTTGAGTATCTTTCTCTTTATTCAATTCTAATTGGATCATTGGAGGGAACTTCATCTTGTTGTAAAGATGTATCATCAGTGCACATCTCTTCAGTGCTTACAAATGCTTTATCAACATTGTCCATGTCATTGTTAGATGCTGTCATGGATATCTTGATATCATCAATCACTATAGTTTCTTCTAAGTCTTTTGTTGTATCAAAAGTTATTGAAACTGAGGGCGCTAAAACCTATGGACCTGTCATAGGTGCATTTTGAATCACTGGTTCTGTAACCTATTTGGGAGGAGCTGGAGTTACCTTCGTTGTAGGCACCATTGATGGATACATGTGTCTATCCATAAACACTTGTGAAAAAGATTTTTCTGTCTCTTTCCCAACTAACTTATATTCCTTGTTCATAATATGAAGTGTTCTTGTCTTAGTTCTTTGATGAGGCTTCACCAGATCTAACAGATTGCCTTTTCATCATGTGAGCATACATGGAGAAGATTATCCAATGTTTCTTCTCTTATCCTCATATCTTCCTCAATTGCATGTCTCTTCATTATTTCTAGTATGTTCCATAAATTATCAGGTATCACTGTTTGGAGTTCTAGAACTGATTTCTTAAACTTAATCATATGAGAGATGATCATAAAATGTATCTCAGATTTATCTATCTCTTGATACTTGTCATAAACCTTAGCAATTGTGTCTAGTCTTCCTTTTGTTATCAGCTGTTAATGTTTGTATCTTCAGTTGTATGATCATTAGAATATATTTAATATGTGTTGATTAATAATAATATAATATATATGTTATATTATTATTAATCATATGAAATTTAATATTTCTTATTAAATTATTATTCTTACTTAATAATTGATTGATGAAACATTATAATATTGATTAAATTATAATTAATTGGAAGAGGTATGTCTTTTCTTATAAATAATAATGAATAGACATGTCCCATGAAGGGACATGTCTCTCCTATCCCCATTCCCAATATAAATGAAAGTGAGATTGTTGCATTTGGAAAATACATATAACATGGATTATTATTACATTTGCAGCTATCCTAAAAACTTAACATGGTATCAGAGCCAGACTGCAAATGTAAAACGTAAGAGAGTAGTTTGTTGATGGTGAATGTGTGGCTGTCTCAAAAAATACAGTCTTGGTAAAAGGACCATATCTCACAAATTAACCATTGGATTTTGCTAAATTTCTGATATGTTGGTGAAAACCTAATTTCCAAGAATCTCACTGAAGCGATTAGAGAGAATGTCTTGGAGTCAAAAGTTATGATGGAATATGTACGGGTCTATGTGAAATTTCTGAAAATGACTTTCATTAAAGAGATATTTTAATTTGTTAGATCATGATCAAGCAATTCAAGGAAGGGTGTCTATTTATATAAAGAAAGCATCAATTATATAGTGTCACCTCTCTTGGATAAATCATGTCATTTCATAAGAAGACATGAGAATAGTTCAAAGATATAAGAGTGGGAATTGTACATTGTGGGGGGAGAATAATAAC
>MU227615.1:2181608-2199240 GCA_018584345.1 Thuja plicata | reverse complement strand
TTTATAAATCTATGAGTTATGGTGAATATCATGAGACTTGTTATTCTTGGTCAGACCATATCTCTGATATCATATTGAGGTGATATCTAAAATATTTTTTGAGTTATGGTGAATATCATGAGACTTACTATTCTTGGTCAGACCATATCTCTTGATATCACGATGAGGTGATATCTTCTCTCTTAAAAGTAATGGATCTTTTGTTAATCATATTTTGATGAATCTTATCTTTCCTAAATAAGAGGGAGTGTTGATGTCTTGTGTAGATATGGTAAGGGTCATAAGTGTTGACATGAGAGACCACTACACATTTTGTTTGATCATCCTCCCTAGCTAAGAGGGAGTGTTAATGTTTGTATCTTCAGTCGTATGATCATTAGAATATATTTAATATGTGTTGATTAATAATAATATAATATATATGTTATATTATTATTAATCATATGAAATTTAATATTTCATATTAAATTATTACATTATTATTCTTAATTAATAGTTGATTGATGAAACATTATAAGATTGATTAAATTATAATTAATTGGAAGAGGTATGTCTTTTCTTATAAATAATAATGAATAGACATGTCCCATGAAGGGACATGTCTCTGCTATCCTCATTCCCAATATAAATGAAAGTGAGATTGTTGCATTTGGAAAATACATATAACATAGAGTATTATTACATTTGTAGCTATCCTAAAAACTTAACATCAACACTGTTTAATACATAATCAACTTTATTAGTCTTCTCTCTGTAAGTGCCCCACCTAGGCTCATTAGGATCTTTGGGCACAGACAAGAGAACTTGTGCATATCCTTCTAACACATGTTCATCCACTTCATAACCAAGTGGGTGAATCCATTTGGTTCTAGGTTCAACTGCCTCCATACAAGTGCAACCTATTTCTATGATGAAACATATGGTCTCCTTATATTTATCAACTATCTTCTCAGATAATCTGAACCTTTTCTGCATCTTGATCCTGAATGTTTTAATATCCATATCCATGGCATCTTTCTCACTTCTCTCTGATGTGGATTTAAGTAAAATATGAGACATTGTAGGTTTTCTTCTATCTAGGTAAATATTTGCAACTTTACCAACAATGTGGAAGTACAAGTAGATGATCAAAGACCCAAACCTGAATGTCTTATTCTTGTCATGCTTGATAACTCGAATTTTGTCAATCAATTGAGCGCACAATATCTCACATAGATTGTACTGAGTGTTATCCTTCACCATCCTTATAGCTGCTAGAACTGTGGCTGCTGACACACTATTTAGTCTTCTTGCATGCTAGAACTTGTAACCAAGTATCATAGTTAGAAGCTTTATGTCATCTTCCTTGATAGGATCAACTGTCATACCACGCTTGTCACTTCTAGATAAACAAACTTGTTCAACTTGCTTCTTGACATCCTTGCCAGTAGGAATAACTGGTCCAGTCTTAGGAAGTCCAGTTAATTCATGGATTAGGTTAGAAGTGATGCAGACAAGAACCTCACCAATCCAAAAAAGGTCATCATGTATTCTGCTTAGTAATATGTTCACCCATTCTGGCTCATAAAACTTGTGCGCATTGGAGTACTCAAATATAGGGTTATCAGTTAGATGTGTGAATTCATCCTTGAATGAGTAGTCTGGTTTCATCATGGATCCCATAAGAGTAGCTATGCTGTTGTCTCCTACTGTTTCCATCTTGCAGTAGATGTATACGTGAATATCTTAATCCACATGCACGACTCCGAGTGGAGTTTTGGAGAATGCTCCTTCAACATCATCTAGAATGGACTTGAATGGATGCATCTTAAAGACAAATCTCTTCCTCTCAGCTGTGTCAAAAACAACTGGGGTTGCCATACTTACTTGGAACTTGATTAAGTAGGGTTTCATGATAATTTAAAACAGCGCGACTGCTAGTGTTCCATTCCAACTTCTTATCCGTTTCCTTAACCACCAAATCTGTTGTGCTTCTATGCTTTGATGCTCAGTGCTCCTGTGATCTCCAAATTCTGTGATCTCGAATGCAAATGTGAAGAAGATCGAACATTTACATCTTTTTATAAAAGTTATTGCATTTAATGTTTGCAACCATATGCAGTTTTCACAGAGAGTTTCAAACTTTGTTCAGAATGCATTATAGACAATGCATGTATGCATACTGCTATATCATGTGATCATAAGCATGGATCCATAGGCGCATACTCAGAGGTGAGTATACTAGCCACGCAGGGGTTCTGAGCTAGAATAGCTCCCCCTAAGACCAAGAAGGTCTATTCAACCAGAAGTAGAGGATGCGTCCACAGTGGATGCATCAACTACTTTGTTCTCTGCATTTTCCTTCTTCACTTCAACCCAAATTTTGCTTGAATATTCTTTTGCATGAACAAACTTAACTTCTCCTGCTTCTTCAAATAGTGATTTCCTAGGATCCTCTTATTTTTGAGTTCTAGATCTACAAAACTTTGAGATGTGTCCAGCCTTTCCACGTGTGTGAAAAATTATAGGAGGTCTGATGTTATTGTTCATCATGTTGCACTACTTTTTTGTGTGTCCATTGTAATTACATATCTGACATGTAATGTTCTGCAAATTTCTTTGAGGCTGATTTCTCTGATTGTTTTGATTCATTTTTCTCTGATTCTACTATGACTGAATTCTTTGATTTCTTCTTTAATGTATAGCTCTATGACCAAACTTATTACAGGAGTAACAATAATCATGGAAAGGTCTTACCTCTTTCCAATCTCTTGCCAAATGCCCATATTTCTTACATGCATAAAAAGTTATGTTAACTTGCTTGATTTCTCCTTTGGGTGGATCTATTTTAGTTTCTGTAACATTTTCAACTTTCTTTGCTTCTGAAGATGCTTCATGAGCTTTCTTTGTTTCTTTTAAAGAATAGATTTCAAATTGTGCTACACTGTATCCAACACCATTAGTGTCACCTTTTAGCTTTTGTGCATAGATCTGAGATTGAAGTAAATCAGAACTTGTGTGGAGTTTATCAATCTTATCCTTTGCTTCTGTTAATTCAAATTCCATCTTTTTCTTTATGTTTTCCAATTCCAAGACTTTCATGTTTGCTTGCAAAAGTTCATCCTCTAATTGTTTGCTTTCTTTGATCTTTTCTTTAATAGCAATTTGACTGTCTGTTAGTTGTTCATCCAGATTTTCAATTTTATCTTTCAGAGACATGTTCTCTTCATTCAGCTTTTTGACCATTTTCCCTAAATCACTTGTAGAACATTCTTTCAAATCTTTTCTCAATTTCTTGATAAGCATTTGTGAGCCATCAACTTTCAGTCTAAGTTCTTCATTTTCTTTTTTAGATCTGTCAATATCTTCAAGAGCTGCTTCAAGATTCTTTTTCAAATGTTTTTCTTTTGCTGAGTCCATGATCTCCTCAAGTGGTTAAACTTTGTTTCAGAGGACCAAAGCTCTGATACCAATTATTATAAAAATTGAGAGGGGGGGGGGGGGGGGGGGGGGGGGGGGGAANGGGGGGTGGGCGGGAGGGGGTGAATCAGTGTTTGTCTATTAATTATATTTCAGCACTTTAAACATACATTCAATGAAGCTTAACACAATAACTCATAACACATGATATTATTACGTGGAAACCTTGATCAGAGGGAAACCCCAGTGGGAATTAGTACCCACAAATATTGCACTAGTATAATGAACCTATTAAAGTTCCTTTGCCCTGTTGGGAGCAGTCTTTACAATCCAAGTACAATGACCTTGTTAGGAGTCTATTACAAAACCCTGTTAGAGATGTATGGCTCACTGCCTGAGCTCACTGCCCAATAAGATGAAGGCTACAACCTTCTGATAGTTGATATACACTATATCAAAAATGAACTATTGTGATGACATTGTTGCCTGATCAGTTTCATTTATGCGCTGATGATCTTATTCTCTTAAAGAGCTTTATCTCATACTGACTTCACTATATTTCTCTTCTATGTCTTTCTCATGCATATTCTTTAACACTTGTAATATACATTTACATTACATATTTATATGTTCATGTCTGAATAGACGCGACTCAAAACAAGACTATAGTCGGCCCTAAAAAACATAATACACAATGCTTCCAAACAAATTGGCTTAAGCGTGTTTACAACAAGAATAAAGACACTATTACAAACATATAATCAAAGGTTCTTGGCCTTTGCACAACAAAACAATTCAGGCTGATCCAAAAACCTAAGTCAGCTCCATGCTCTATTTTATGAACTATAGTAGTATTGTTCTCTTTGTAGCTGATCCGTACTATCATTCCATACCATGTGTGTCTCGACTTAGTATGTACACATGTCATAGAATATATAACTGAGCGCGCATATTTTGATTCGATCTCTCGCACGTGCACTGATTTGCTGATCGATGTATATCTCTGCCTGCCCTATTTTCTATACTTAGTCATTTTGTCTTTCTTGACAATAACTTAATATGACTTTGTTGCCATAATGACAACACAAAATAAGTCATATATCCTCTGGGAGTCAACTTGCCAACATAATATTGTATGATCTCTTTGTTAACGGTATCTAAAATCTTAATAGATATATATATATATATTTATGCAATGAAGCAACTTTAGTCTTGAAACAGACTTTGATATTGAAACAGCTAAAAAAACATTATAAAAGAAATCTACATTTTGGTCATTTTTGCAGTATGTCAACTGGCAAGTACCTGTGGCAAATATTTAGAAGGCACAATGAAAGATTTAGAATGTTCTTGTGTTATGCAACATCCTAATCCATTGCAATTTTACTCCTCACATAAAGGATCCTTATAGAGAAAACCTTTGAATTGGAGACTTTTAATGCAGGCATGTTTTCTTATAGAATATATGTTTTCTTATAAATTGAATGTATGGATGCTTAACCTAATTCCTAAGGGCTCCCAATAGGATTCTTATAGAAACTATAACCTAATCCATCTACTTCACAGAAAAGGATTCAATAACATCATCTAACATGCATTTATATCAGTAAAAATAGGGCGACAATTACTTGGGAAGGAAAAGGAAGAATACAGAGTGATCTAAAAGTTCTACCAGCACTGAGACTAAGACATTGGTTTGGGCAAGAAAACACAATCCACTAGTTTAATCTTTGGTATTTTGGAATTACAAAGATTGAAATGAGTTGTGAAAATAAACAAGAAGGTAGGAAGAATATATAGTAGAGGGTGCATGATTGATAGCCAAAGTGGGCTGAATAGATCTGATATTGTAACTCTAATGTGTACCATCAATGACAGTGGTATTTCTTCTACGAGTTAAGCCTACTATTAGTTTATGAACTTCTGAGTAATATGTCTAGTGACACAAGGTCTTAAATGGGGAATGCATGTAGAGATACCAAATATTAATCCCACTAAAATTGAGAAAACATACCCTGAAATAACCAAAAATTGTTGGGTCTGTTGCATTTTCTTTTAAAAATTAATCATTCAATTTTAAAACTATTCACTCTTAATAGTCATGCAAATCTTCAGCATTAGCGATATTTCCGTGTTTATAATGCCATTGGTATTACATCACTTTTTGTTAAATATTTTAAAAAGCCGAACCTTGCTATTTTGCAGGTTTCATGCCTCTTGCAGATTCAACACTTGCACAACTACTACTGTAACCATCTCTACTTTCAAAAAGCCAAAATAGTTAACATATTTGTTTGTACAAATGTTATTGTGATGTCTATACAATTAATTTTGTCTTTAAATATGTTATAAGTGCATTATAATCTCTTCTAACTCTCACATTTCCCCAATAGAAAACCAAAGTACTCAAATAAAATCTTAATTTATATTTATCACAATAAAGAGATAGATTGGCCCCTGCCACAAGATCATCTTTCCAAAAGACAATATCTCGTCTAACTAACTCAAATTTGGAATGCCTTACAATGCGTGACACATTTGAGGCCTGGAATATCAGTTAAGAGAGATTATGGAGTTCAGCTACAAGGGTTTTCATGATGGAATTGAGAAGCATGGTGCCAAGTTTAAATCACGCATAACTTGCACATAACACTTATAATGCAAATAATCCATGGTGACTACTCTAAGGCAATGTGCAGACACCCATTTGATCATCATCCATGGAATTGCTCATTGAATCCGTCAAGATAGAATGGTTTTCCAAGCTCAAATTAAAATGCAAAGTGAAAAACCAAATGTTTAAAATTAAGGTATGAATATATGTTATGATTCTAATAAGTTGCAGTGTTCAATACTCTCCAAACCTTTGGAGTCTGTAGTGACATCTTTTTAAGTTTCATCATTCTACAAGTTGTAGGCTTGATGGCAGATACCCTTCCAACACTCAACTTAGACTTGTTCAATGTTGCTCTCCCTTGCAAGTTTGGCTTGTCAAATTCATTTGTTGCAGTTCACAAGTTTGCATACCTTTGCCTTTGAATAATAAAGTTTGAAGACCAAACTTTTTGTCTGGATTGTTTCTAACTCCACATTATTCTAGATATATAAGAGCATTGGAAGTTTAATGATCCCAACAACTAATATTATTATTTTTAGTAGTAATACTTTTCCTGACCCTATTCTAGACATGCATATAATGAGCAATTTTGTGAACCACATAGACAWAGGTTCCCCAAAAACGTGCAATATCTGTKCCATTTGAACCCTTCTATTAGAATTTGATGTCAAATATTTTGGACCACTTRGAATACAACTTACCATGWATAATGGGATATAAATCCTATTTGGAAAGAACTTTTCTTCYGACTTTGACCTAGAATTTTGTGTACCAAAACTTCATGTAGCTTTACAAAGTGASGATGCAATCRTTCTTTGTTAAACAAAGTATRCATAGGATTTKCTGAAGAAATTAAATATATCTKATTATAAACCAACCTCCATTCAAATAGATTATGGAGAAATGTTAWGTAGAGAATGGTWCTGAAATAGTTGGTGAAACAATGTGTAGAAATGCTATTTGAAGTTTACTATTTATAACTCGCAATAAGATCAAATATGACTTATTCTATTTTTTTTGTTTCAAAGTACATGACTGATCTATCTAAAATTCCTATGAACAGCCAAGACGATATTGAGGTGTGTGAAAGGTACTACCAATTTTTTTGGCTGGAATTTTTGTACTTGGGAAATAGTTTGGGTGGCTAGAATTCCACATTTAATCATTGATTTTCACTTGGTTTGGGTTTGGTTACATAGAACTTAAAGAAGAAATCTTGACTGTTCTTTTTTGATAGAAGAAGAATATATTACAATCACTTTCATAGGTGCAAGAGTTGTGTCTCTAAAAAAAAATAAAAAAATAAAGGTAAAAGAAAATTTAACTTAGTACAATAAAAATTGACCAAAAACTTAATTCATTACAATATGTCTAAGAATTTTAATTTGAAAAAACATTTTATTTAAGATTTAGTTAAGAAAAAAGAAGTAGAATTGAAATATGTAAACACTAAAAAAATAGCTTGGATATATCTCTACAAAAGTTCAAGATTAATGAACATAAGATTTACAGTTCAGTGCTCTATTTAAAGTTCAAGATTAATGTAAAGTCTGAAACTGAGAAATTTCTGATTGGCTCAATGTCAAGGCAAGTAATTTTACATTCCACAATTTTATTTGTCTCTCTCTAAGTATTCCCTTTCTATGAGGATTTCAATTCTCTTTTTAACTTCTTTCGTATCTGGCTTGAACATGTCTTTTACGTGCTCAATGCATTGCATTACTAATTCCTTATGAGCTATTTTTTCTCTCCTCTTCATAATTCTTACTATAGAAGCATCAATTATATGATGTCTATGTTGAAACACAGCCTCCCCAATGTTTTCTTTTACATTGGCTGTGGGTGTTGGAAGTCTGATCTTCTTCTTTTTACAAGAAAACTTTGCATTGAATTCAAAATAATCTGTTTCTATCACAGATTGGGTGTATGGTAGTTTACGTAGAATTTTGTATTTTGAACATGCAAGGGAATTTAGCAATGCAATTGTATCTTCAACTTCCAAATTCAACTGGGACTTAACTTGTGTAAAACTTAGCCTCTCTTCTGCATTGAACAATAGTAGTGCACTTGCCTGACAAGTTGTTCCAACTATTTGATTTTCACCTTGATCAAATCTTCCAACAATAATGCATGTTCCCAGAGAATGTTTCCATGTTAGCCTTTTGTTCATGTTTTCTCTGCTATAGAACTCTTTGAATGACTCTAAATGTGTTTCCATGTCAATAGGAAGCACAAGTGAATCAGGTGACTTGTAGCGTGGCCACAATCCAGATGTCAAAACAGTTACAGAGAATTCTATTCCAGAAGGAGGGTGAAGAGGACTATGAATGAGGTATTCCTCAATATCTGATTGAGTTTTCATTACCAATACCCAATCACTAAGCATGCCCTCCATTTTATATGTAAATTGTCTTCCACACTCAAACTTCAACTTAGTTAACATGCTTTCTTCATGATCAATATTTGAACTTCTATGGAACAAAAGCCTATCTGCTAGCTTCTTCCTATAAAAATCTGCAACCATGTCTTTGTCACAGAAGCAGGGAAAGATCTTCGAAACCTTCTCAAGGGCATATTCAACATCAGAGTATGTCATGTTTCTATTTGTCAGTATAATGTCACTAAATGTGACCGACAATTCCCAAATACTGTTTTCTTCAACATTTTCATTGTAAAAATTCTGAAAGACTGCCATGATCTCAAGGACATCTTCAACTTCTGAATATGTCATGTTTCTATTTGTCAATAAATTGTCGCAAAATGTGACCAGCATTTCACAAATACTGTTTCCTGCAACTAATTTTTCATTGCAAAAGCTTTGAGAGGCTGCCATGAGTGCATTTTTGAAAAACCAATGATTCATAAAACTCTCGTGCACACATTGCAAGTATTTCTGATGCAATTGGATAATACTCCTCACAAACTGATCTTTTTCACTTGCAATCACTTCTTTTTCATTATTTGCCTTTATTAGTTCTGCCACCATTTGTCCTCCATGTTTAACCAATGATGTGCCATTCCTAGTAACATGTTGTCTAAATATCTTGGCCATGAGCTGAATCCCTTTATCTATTCCAGAAAACAACTTAAACATCTTTGACAGATGACCCATATTGTCATTTCTCAACAATGGATGATGGCAATCTGAATCTTCCATTAAAAGTTGGCTTTCATGCTTGCCAAGAAGTTCATTTTCTACCATTTCTACATACCTACTTTGGCTACTCTCATGCACACAATAGACTGCAATTGTTTCTTTCTCCAACCTTAAATACCCAGCAACCTTCATCAGATAGTCTGGACAAGAATACTCACATATCAACGAATCAGCCCTTTGGGAATAGTATATGTGGGTACTTTCAAAAATGGCCAATTCAAAATCTTTATAATAGTCCATCCCAAAATCCAACAGCATACACATAACACTCTTCAATACAGTCCCATCAAGAATGTTCTCACTTTCTCCCTCCCGAATTTTACTAATTTGAGCCAGCATAGCAGCCTGCACATCACTGTGCAAAACTTCATTGTAGACCATATGAAGGAAGCATCTGTGAGCAACTTCGTTGGGGTTTGACAGGATCATTGCATACGAATGGGTCAAATTGAAAAACACAATGTTCAATAGAATGCTAACCATTCGTTTGTAATATTCCCATTGCTTTCCAAGTTCTGTCAAAAGAATTACATCTTCTTTTTCCCTCAGTGCGGGTAAAACTGTTGAATTGATATGATCTTCCAAATGTTTCGCATACTCAGTCTGCATGACAGTGGAAGGCACTTTATAGTACTTATCGTAGTTCTCAGAATAAATGGTCATATAATCATTAGCACCAAATAGGATCTTCCCTTCCACTATTTGCTTAGCCTGTGCAATTGAATTTTGTAACAAACCCAAATCCAACTCCACCTTCATCTTTCTTTTTATTGATTTTTGCAACGTATAAAATCTGAACTTCCTTCCCTAATGAAAACCGCAGTAGATTATGAGTTGTGAGGCAAACATAGTTGTATAAATATGGCCCATGAATCACAATCTCGAACGCCATGACGTATGGAATCGCTAACATGTTTATATTCAACTAAAATTACTATACTATTTTTCACATGGAAGAGGCACATCTATTTTTTGGGCCCGTTATTTTGTTCACTTATGTTTAAACTATTTATCGTTTCTTATTCTACACTGTTCTATGAGATTTATGATTTATGATGGATTTAAGTGAAGTAATATGGAATGGATTATATTAGTGTTTTGATTGATTCTTGATTAATATAAATACCATATGGAATGGATTATATTAGTGTTTTGATTGATTCTTGATTAATATAAATACCATATGGAATGGATTTGATTAATATAAATATCATATGGAATGGATTTTATTAGTGTTGTGATTGATTCTTGATTAATGTAAATTTAATGTCTGGTGATGGATAATAAATTGCAGGTAGAGTAATATTTTATTTTTAAAATATTGGTAGTTTGAAGAACATATAGCAAGATTGTATTCATGTAAGTAGTATTGTATTTAAAAAATATTGGTAGTTTATAGAAGATATAGTGATGTAATTTTCTCTCAAGATTGTTTCTCCAATCAAATTTTGGTTTTATTTTTAAATGTATTCGTTGATTGGAAAGAGTTGTGTTTCTTAGAAGTATTACTTTTTTTTTGGTCAAGGTGGAATTCCTTGACTTAGTAGTTTTGTAGATTTATGAGTGCTCCGAACCATGTCTTGCACATATCATTCATATATTAGCGGTGGATATTTTTTTCTCAAAATTCTTCCTTCACACAATTTTTTTGTGTTATTTTTACATGCATTTGTTGATTAGACAGATTTATATTTCTTAGAAGCATTACATATTTTATATATATAGTGGGATCTTTTGATCGAGTGATTTTATAGATTTGTGAGTGCTAGGAACCATGGCTAGCAAATATTATTCATATATTGAGAATTTCAATAGCTTTGGATAAGAATTGTGGAAGCTAAACACATAAACATATATTAGAAGAAAAGGATCAACAATGATTTGTTGCAAAGAAAGGAATGATGAAAAATATGATAAAAAAACTATAATAAATAGCCCTCTTCAAATCAGAAATAATAATGCTTTAACAAGATTAAACCAACAACTAGTTGAACATGGTGAGGTCTGCTGTGATACCATGCCTTCTGATATTTTGCAAAAAGAATGTGAAGAAGAAATTATGGAACAAAATTCTCATGGTAAAGACATTGTCTCCCCTGATGATAGCCTCACTTTGTCACTTCATAGTGAACAAGGAAAAGATGAAGATGGGTTTGTAGAAGTGGTATCCAAAAAGAAAAAGAGAAGAGATTCCAAAGTGTTTTAATAGACTATGCAAGAACCAAAATACCCCCAAAACTCTATGATGATACATATACACAGTTGGAATGTTAGGGGGTTAAAAATGTCTAATAGAAAGTACATTGTTAGAAATTGGTGCAATAAAATTCATAGGAAAGATTTTATTTGTCTTCAAGAGATTAAGGTTACTGTATACCATGCCCATAACACCCTCAAATTTATTTGGAACAAAGCCTCTTGCATATTTTCAGGACATAATAGAGGAAAATGAGGAGTTGCCATTCTGATAGGAAATAATTGGGCTGATAAGATGACCTCTAAAGGTACTTCTCCTTATCAAAGGGTTATCTGGGGGATATTCAAAGACAATTACCAAGATGTGGGAATTTGTAATATATATGCACCCAACGACTATAGAGAAAGAGCTCAGTTATGGGATTGGTTTTTAAATAACTTACCAGATGCTAAATGGATCTTTATGGGAGACTTCAACATGATCGAGAGTAAACAAGACAAATGTGGAGGTAACAATCATATGTGGAAGGGGAATGAATATTTCTTTTGGGATAAATTCAAGAGAAGGTTTCAAATCTATGATCCACTCAAAAATATGAAGCAAGAGTGCAATAATATTTGGTTCACCTCGTGCAATAATTAGGCCAGTAAAATTAAGGTATACTGCAGGCTTGACAAGATCTATTTTAATAAGATTTTGTTCAGTTTAACCCTTCAAACTGGCCATAATCCTGTAGAATTGACCCCTGCTAGTTTATCTTATCACTCTCCCATTCATGTTTACATCACCAATAATACCAAATCTAATCAGAATCTCAATATGAAAAGGAAGAGCACCTTCAAACTAAACATTTCCCTTTTAGAGGATGAGGACTCCCACCAAGCCATTCAAACTGCTACCACTCTTTCTAAGTTTTGCAATTTTTCTCTCTCTGCAAGGGGCAAATGGGACCAACCGATTAAGGTATGGAGAAGGTTGTTTCAAATTGTAGGAACAAAGGGAGCCATTGACAGGAATCAAGAACAAAATGTTTTCCAAAGTAAACTCAATCTAATAGAAACCCAGCTTCAAGATAAAGGTAATGATCAAGAACTTGAGCAAGAACTCATTAGCACCAAAGCCAATTTAAGGAAAATCCAAAATTTCAAAATTCAAGGACAAAAAGTTAGGGCCAAGGCTAGATGGATTAAAGATGGAGACAGAGGATCTAAATACTTTTTCAACTTGATCAGAGCTAAACACAACAGGGAGGAGATCATCGGCATTCAGATAGAAGGTGGAGTCACCAAGAACAAAAAAGATACCTTGAAAGCTTTTGTTGAGTTTTATAAGAAATTGTTCTCTTCAGAACACAAAATAGAGAATTTTTGAAAGTATGAACAGTTGCATTAAACTAATTCCAAGGAAGGTATCCCATAAACAAGCCATGGTTCTTGAACAAAATATTGACATTAAAGAGATTGATGAAGCTATAAATCCCCCGGTCTTGAAAGGCTGCCTGCTGAAATCTACAAAAAAAAACAAAAATGGATCTCTGGTGAACTGCTAGAAGTGTATGAAGAAGCCTTCAAAGCAGGGTCTTTGGGGGACAATATTAACAGAGGCCTAATTAAACTCCTCCCCAAAAATGGTGACAAGTCACAGATTAATAATTGGAGACCAATCACTTTATTAAATATCTCTTACAAAATTATTGCTAAAATAATGGCTAGAAGAATTAGTGATATTCTTAAAAATGTGGTGTCAATCACTCAAACTGGATTTATAAAAGGAAGGCATATTTTGGATAATATCATTACTAGCTAGGAAGCTATGCACTGGGCCAAAATAGACTATCAGAATGTGGCCATGGTCCTCCTTGACTTTGAAAAATCCTATGATAGAATTGAATGACACTTTGTTCTCAAAATGCTAGAGACATTTGGTTTTCCTTAATACTTCTTCAAATGGGTTAGTATTTTGTTTAAAGACTCCTCAACTGTGATTGATGTCAATGGAGAATTATCTGACCATATCCCACTTGAAAGGTCTATTAGACAACTGTGCCCATTTTCTCATGCCCTATATGTTATTGTTGTCGATGCCCTATCCTTTATTTTCAAGGCTTCAGAGCTTGGCCCACCTGTTAAAGGGATCCACTTACCCAATAATGAAGAGCTCCTAGTTGAATAGTTTGCTAATGATACTGTCCTCTTCTTAGCTCTAGAGGAAGATAACTTTGACAATGCTCTTAGGAGAATCCAAGTATTCTGCATGGCATCAAGAGCCAAAATAGCCCCCACAAGTCTAATATGTTGGGATGGACAGAGGATCCACCTCGGTGGCTAGAAAATAGAGAGTGGCAATGGTCAAGACCTTCAACCATTGTCAGATACCTAGGTATACCCTTTTCCATCAACCCTTCTATTAATGATATGTGGGCTTGGATTTATAAAAATATTGAGAGCAAACATCTTAAGTGGCAATCACATTTGTTGTCTCTAGCTGGCAGATCTCAAGTTGTTCAGAAGGTTCTTTCTTCTCATGCAGTGTGTTATGCCTCATCTATGATGCTAGCAAACAGTCAAATCAACAAATTAGAAAAGATTCTGAGGGATTTTCTTTGGTTTTATGGGATGGGTAACAGGAAGAGGCATTGTGTCAAGTGGGATTGGTGTTGTACTCCAAAAAAAGAGGAGACGACTGGGTCTGAGGGATCTAAAGACCCAAGGTCTTGCACTGGCAGCTAAATGGATCCTCAAGGCCCTGAGAGGGAATGAGCCTTGGAAAGTTTTGGTAAGAAATAACATTGAGAAATCAAGTATAAAAATGGGTTGATGGCATCAAATTGAGTGATTTCTCTTGTAAGAAAATATATGATATGCTTAAGGAAGATGTGGGAATTATCAACAGAATTAATAAAAACTGGAATCTTAACTGGACTAACTCTAAATGATACTTTATTTTAGGCTATTTTTGGCACTCACAAGTCGAACCTAAAGTTATCTATTTTCGTTGGTTGCTCCTCCTTAAGAAAATTGTTGTTGGTTCTATTCTTTCTCACTGTGGTCAACAAAGTATTTTCTATTCCATTTGCAGTTGCCCTGAAACTTTTGAACACCTTTTTTTGAGTGTGAATTTGCTAAAAGAGTTTGGGCCAATTTTTTCGGTTATCCTATTTCGTGGAATTGTCATAATTTGTTTCTCTTGGCATGAAGTTGTTATTTTTTTGTGGAAACTTTTGACTGTAAAATGAATAATTTGTGGTTTACCTTAACTGTTGAAGTCCTTTGGGTCATTTGGAAATAGAGGAATGAAGAGATCTTCCAAGCCAGAAATGGGATCTTACTCATTTTTATATTAAACTCACACATATTCATATTGTCTCACTGGTATCCGTGAGGATAAAAGTACCAAGAGAAATATTTGTATCCCTAGTAAAGGATGGTGCAATGATTGTATACACAGAATACATCCAGTCATCCACATATATTGAAGTATCTCAAGAAATCAACAACGACCGATTCCAAGACCTCAGTCATCTGAACATCCAGGGTCCAAATGAAGATGGAGGGAATAGGACAGACACTCAGGAGGAAACATATAACAGAGAATGGGAAAACAAAGCTAACAATGACACCTGGATCACCCATGAAAAAAGGAATAGCAACATTGGATGGGACAAAATAGACTCTAGGGTTAACACAGATGGATGGGAAGAATCTTAGCTTAACTGTTATAATACCCTTTTTGTATATCTGATACACATTATCTGTATAAGGGAGCTACACATTCTCTGTATATAGGATTTTTATAGGTATCTTGTATAAGGTATAGTTAGTTCGTGAATGCAACAACAAAACTCTGATTGTTGTTGATAATTGTTAGGTTTCTTATTTCTAGTTGATACTCTACTTTAATATAAAAAAATGTAGAAATGGTCAAAGGAATGTTGTTTTCTATAAGTGCAACAAATCTGGACACTATGCAAAAGATTGTTGAACCAAGATTATATACAACAAAAGTTCCATGAACAAAGGCAGAAAAGGACAGTCAAAGGATAAAGTATCAATTCAAGAGGTGCACAAGAAGATGAGACAAATATGGGTAAATAAAAGTCCAATTTGACAATCTAAAAGGTTCGGAGTAGGATCTAGGGTTACCAACTCCAATAAAATTGAAGATAGGCCTTTGCCCTAAGGGGAGAAAATTGCTAAATCAATTGAAACCCTCTTAGGAAGTTATTGTTTGATCCTTTCAATCATGGGATTGATAGAGAAGGCTAGGGCAGAAGTCTTGCATACTTCACCAAAGGACTTAAATAAGTTTTTAGGGTGTGCAACATTAATTTAAAGTCTCAGACAGTAAACCAGTGCTCAAAGATGAAATTAGGGCATAACACATTTATTGCACCATTTAATTAGGAAAATACATAAAAGGATAAATCAATCTTCATTTGTCATGAAGCATTCAAAAGAAGAAGTGAAGAGGCAAATCATAGAGAATAAAAAGCTGAGAAGAAAATGCACGAAAGAAAAAGAATTCCCAAATATATTGTTGATAAATGTAAGGAGGATATAGGCTTTATGGTGAACACTGATGAATGCCTAATGGAGGCAGTTGAACCCAGAAATTCTTTGGTGATGCCAATGTGTTATGAGGTGGACAAAAAAATTATGGAGTTACATGAAAAGGACTTACTAAGGAACCCTAGCGATCCAAATGAACCAAGATTTGGAACTTACAATGAGAAGAAAGGAATAGAAAAGATAATTATTTCAATAATTGTATATTTCTTCGCATTGATAGAAATTTGTTGATAGGGAATTTACTAATCTGACCGTCCCAGGAAGGAACTAGAAAGGTCACTAATTGTAGACCAATTACTTTGTTAAACATCTCCTATAAGATTCTTCTAAAGAGATTAGCATTAACATATACTAACATTTTAAGAAAAAGTGATTTCACTAGCTCGGAGCAGATTTCTTAAGGCGAGATACATTTTAGAAAATAACTGGTTGGAAAAGTATGAACTAGGCCAGGGTATGTGCATGATCATGGTATACCAAGCTATGGCCTTAAGTGGCATTGAAAAATCAGAAAATCAGGGTTAGTCAACTTGACGTAAAAAGTTGGACATCTTATCAACCTTATGTGAAAAAGTTGTAATAATAGAATTTGTAGGAAATTGAATATAGTTTCTAAACTACTAGCCATTTTCTAAAAAAAAATTAATCTAATTGTTGAAAATTTTAGATTTCAATGCAGTATTATGAAAATTTTAGGAAAAAGATAAAAAGTACGTGTATGTTTGACCACCTTAATCACAAGAAAATGATGATATCTTTTTAAAATTGTCAGATGTTGTCATGGATATCTTGATATTATCAATCACTATAGTTTCTTCTAAGTCTTTTGCTGTATCAGAAGTTATTGAAACTGAGGCCGCTGAAACCCGTGGACCTGTCATAGGTGCATTTTGAATCACTGGTTCTGTAACCTATTTGGGAGGAGCTGGAGTTACCTTTGTTGTAGGCACCGTTGATGGATACATGTGTCTATCCATAAACACTTGTGCAAAATCGTTTTCTGTCTCTTTCCCAACTAACTCATATTCCTTGTTCATAATATGAATTGTTTTTGTCTTAGTTCTTAGATGAGGCTTCACCAGATCTAACAGAATAGCCTTTTCATCATGTGAGCATACATGGAGAAGATTATCCAATGTTTCTTCTCTTATCCTCATATCTTCCTTAATTGCATGTCTCTTCATTATTTCTAGTATGTTCCATAAATTATCAGGTATCATTGTTTGGAGTTCTAGAAGTAATTTCTTAAACTTAATCATATGAGAGATGATCATAAAATGTATCTCAGATTTATCTATCTCTTGATACTTGTCATAAACCTTAGCAATTGTGTCTAGTCTTCCTTTTGTTATCAGCTGTTAATGTTTGTATCTTCAGTCGTATGATCATTAGAATATATTTAATATGTGTTGATTAATAATAATATAATATATATGTTATATTATTATTAATCATATGAAATTTAATATTACATATTAAATTATTAAATTATTATTCTTAATTAATAATTAATTGATGAAACATTATAAGATTGATTAAATTATAATTAATTGGAAGATGTATGTCTTTTCTTATAAATAATAATGAATAGACATGTCCCATGAAGGGACATGTCTCTCCTATCCTCATTCCCAATATAAATGAAAGTGAGATTGTTGCATTTGGAAAATACATATAACATAGAGTATTATTAC